>CAWUFW010000207.1:0-82500 GCA_963921515.1 Calotriton arnoldi
CGCCCGCCAGCGCAAACAACGCCGATGAGAATCGACACGGCAGAAGCCATGGCGCCCACGTACCTGCACAGAAACCATCCGCACACAAAACCAATAGCACACAACATGGCCAACAAGTCCACACAGCAAGGCACGCACAAATACACAAGCACAGTACACATCCCGAAAACACCCCCGGACAAACAAAAAATACAAAGGCCAGAACCCCAGACACAACACACCTGAAAACAACAGACCATGAGGACACACCCACATAGGTGAGTACAAAAGCAGCACTCCCACAGACCACAACCCCTTGCTACATTGCAAACCAGAGAGAGAGAGGAGAGGACACAGTGACACAGCAAGGACAGCAGCACACCACAGAAACGCACACATCACAACCACCACCACCACCACCACCAAACACCGGCACCACAAACCCCTGCACATTACACAACACACACCGCACCAGCACCACAAACACCATGGCACCACAAAGGATGCCCAAGTTCACGCCCATGGAGCTGACGGTCATGGTCGACGAGATCATCAAGGTGTACCCACAAATCTATGGGAACATGGTCCAGCACACACCACTAGCCACCAGAAACAGAATGTGGACCCGGATCGTAGACCAGGTCAATGCAGTCGGGACCCTGCCCAGGAACAGAACCGAGATTAACAAACGTTGGAATGACGTCAAGAGCCTGGTCAAGAAGAAGGAGGGCAAAAACAGAGAGCTGGCTGCCGTCACTGGCGGAGGGAATCCCGCGCTCTTTAAGACCTTCAAAGCGTGGGAGGAGAAGGTGCGAGTCGTAATCCATCCGGAGATCCTCGCCGGATTAGCAGGGGAGTGGAGGCTGGTAAGTACAAACTAATGTATACCAGCACACCGCTATGTACACACATGCGCAACCACCATGCCACAGCTCCCAGGGACAAACACCCCCATGTCCAGCACACAATACACAACACATCACACGCACATGCAACAGACACTACCACACACAGGCCAAACCCGAACAACTGTAAGATGCGTGGGGACATGTGTACACTAAGCCAGCCACGTAACCACCAACAGGTCCCCAAATATGCCAGAAGCGCTACAACGAGCACCCACCACACCCATGTGTCCGCCACAGCTGCACCAACTGACAAGTAACAGGTAAGTGGCAGGAACACAAAGTGCAGTGGGTGGGACGGTGGACAGCCCAAGTACAACACACACCAGGCCCCAGTCCCACAGCACAGCAAGGAGGAGCATCCCCCACACCCCACACCCACGTGTCAGCCACCGCAGTGCACAAGCGACAGCCGAAAGGCAGACATCACGGTCCACAGCAATCGGTGTCAGTGGGTGTACAGCCACCCCACGACCCACTACACCCCCCACCCCCACAGACCTGCAACATGGAGCACCCCCGCTAAGAGCCATGTGGCATCCAGTACAGTGCACGCACGAACAACTTGCAGGTGGGAAACTGGACAGGGCTGGATTACTGGAGGCATGAGGACCATAACACCACCAACACATGGGACATGTCACGTAGCACACGAACATGCAGCACCGCCCACCGTCACGAACAAGTGAACAATGTGCACACGGACATGAACAGCAGACTCACACCCCACATGACCCATCACAGACATAGCAACACCCAAGGAGCCACGTCTGCATGCACAAGCCACACTGAATATAGTCCCACACGGCAGCCACTGTGCAACTCATCACACACAACCGAAACACCATTGAAGTCCTGTCCATGTAGCCCCTACTGCCCTGTCAACCACACACCCCACAACTACGCCTATGTAAGACAAACAACACTAGACGCAACAGAGCGGAACAACAGAAATGCACACGAACACCACTGAACCCATCAAACACACAGACACACCATGCACATACAACATACCATCCATCCCATCCGTCAGCCCCAGTCTCATGAAAGGCATGTCATCCGCACAGCTGCCACACATACAGCAGTCACGCTAAGACACATGCCCATGACCAACCATGTGCCAGAAGTCAATTAAGCGCACGACACACTGTGAGCAACAACACACAACATGGGCCACACCCCCCCGAGCACTGCAGTGATGCACATGGCACAGGGCAGCACGCACACCAAGGAGATGGGACAACTGCAATACGTTGGCTGGCACACAACTATCACTCACTCATAACGATGCGTCCAATGCCATGTCCAGTAACCACAACAGACAGCAAATATGCAGGGCATGTCAGGCATGCACACACCTCAGACCATGCACTGTCATGCTGCCACAACACATGTCACGTTCGGCACCCATGGCTCACAGCATGTACCCCAAAAGCATATACCCTCCCAAATGCGAATCTGGGGCATGGCCCCCATGTTGCCATATGCGTTCCTAAGCGTTCCATTTGAACTCCAAAAGCAAAGTACAAACCAGACCCAGGATGGGCCAGGAGCCCGCATACACCAGAGTCACAATGAGTAGGGGCAAAGCAACACACCCATCGGCATGGCCAATCCGTCCCATGCCACATGTGCACAGCACACAGTCCCATTGCCTAGCACACACACCTACAGATGCCACAGCCACACACTCGCCTCCGGGGAAACCCATGTACGAGATTGCACGAACTGCCAATGTCAGACGACTAATACATACTTCGCCAGGTGCAACACAATAACAAATCTCATTTTCTCCACAGGTGACGAACTGCTGGACGCTGGGGATGGAGACAGCAGCCAGCACAGCCAGCCTACAAGCCCCCAACGAGGACACACGGATCTGGAGGATCTGTCCACCTCTTCGGACACGGACCACCAAGCTGGCCCATCTGGCGTGGCAGGGCCCAGCCGCTCCCCAGGACCCCTCCTACCCACCAACCCATCATCCAGGGATGCTGAACAGTCCCAGTCCCCTGCTGCCACTGTCGTTGCGGCCACACCCACGGTCATTGCGGCCACTACCACTGCCGCAACCGCCACCATCGCCGCACCGACCACCACCGCCTCCACCACCACCACGTCTTCGCTGGCACCAGCCCCAGCGCAGGTGGTGGCCCGGCCGACTGGATCCACCCTGGGAGCCACAGCGAGGACCGTGGTGAGCAATGTGGCTAGTGGGCAGGCCGGTGGCAGCAGGACTGGTAGGAGGAGCAGGGTCAGGAAACGCCAGCCTCCCCTGGGAGCCATGCCCTGCCTCAAATGGACAGAGTCCTTGGGGCCTATGAAGAGGCCCAAGGACAATGGGCCAGGTCTGCTACTGACACGCGGGAGGTGCTGGGGGTGCTGAGGTCCATGGACGCCCATATGGGCCAATTCGTGTCCCGTATGGACCAACTCGTGGACCTCATGGGCCAGCTGGTGGTGGCGGTGGGGTCACAGGCAAGGCCAGCAACACCACCTCCGCCACCACCTGCTAGGGCGCAGGCTCGGGCAGCAGTGTCCACTTCCCTGCGTCCACAGCCAGTGAGCACACCTCACCCACCACCAGCAGGTCGCCACCACACACCCCCTCCCAAACGTGGAAGGGGCCGTCCGAAGAGGAAACAGATCTCCCGGGAGGACTTCGCACGCTCCAGTCGCAAGTGAGGCAGCCAGCCAGCCTTCCGCCAGCCTTCCTTGACCAGCCACTGCATTGACTTGCTCTACGATCCCACTCCACACAGCCATCTGGATGGCATGTGTGTGTTGGACTATGGACATAGAACCAGTGGGTACACCCTGATCATCACGCAGCCATGACCGACAGCTCATTGTCACTGCACGCACCACTTTTGTCATCACCTTACACACAATCACATGTCACAGTTTGTAATAAATGCACCTTTTTCACTAACTGCTGTTTGTGCCCTGTGTCTTTATTGTACGGAATACAACGGCCACCTTGGGCGGAAAGGCACCTGATGCGTGGCATGGAAATGGAATCCGGAGGGCCTGTAGGGACCTAGGGGTGGGAGACAGAACAGGAGCACATTCAATGAGTGTGTCACACACCCATCACACAGTACATGTCAACAACTACAAGCAATGTACACACATCGCACAGAGCAATAGGGCACAATGCCACAGTCACCAACAGTGGCATACTACCCTGGCCATGGAGCGTTGACACACTGCACGCAGTGAACATACGGCCACCCTGACACAGCACACACACACCTGCATAGATACAGACACATCATCCGTCGTACATGGACACTCACCGTCAAGTGAAGTAGCGGGCGATGAGCTGCTGGCGCACATTCCCAGCTTCCTCCTCTCCGCTGTCCACCTCACTCGAGCTGTCCTGGTCTGCGGGCTGGGGCCCTGGTTGATCTCCGTCATCCACAATGAGGGGGATCTGCTTCCGAATGGCCAGATTGTGCAGCATGCAGCACGCCACCACTATCTGGCACACCTTCTGTGGGGAGTACGCCAGTGCACCTCGGTGCGGTCCAGGCACCTGAACCTGGACTTGAGGAGGCCAAAGGTACGCTCGACCACACGTCTGGTCCTCCCATGTGCCTCATTGTATCGATCGTCTGCTGGGGTGCGAGGATTCCTCAATGGACTGAGCAGCCATGCCCCATTCGGATACGCAGAGTCACCTGGGTGTGAGGGACACAGAGAACCGTTGCTATTCCAACTGGACAGGGGACAGCATCGCACAACCAGCACGCTACACCACTCCACATACTCACCGACAATACAGCCACGATCCTGTTGCAGATTGGCCATCAGTCGTGGCAAGATGCTGTTGCGCATTATGTGTGCGTCATGGGCCGAGCCTGGAAACTTTGCACACACGTGGGTGATCACCATGTCCGCAAGGCACACCACTTGCACATTCAGGGAGTGCGTGTGCTTCCTGTTGCGGTACAGGTGCTCAGTGGCCTGTGGTGGAACAAGGCCGACATGTGTGCAGTCAATGGCTCCCACGACGTGTGGGATTCTGCCAAGGGCATAGAATGCACCCTTCACTGCCGCCAATTCACGAGCCCTGGGGAATCTGATGTACCTGTTCCGGTACAGCATCATGGCTGCCAGTACATCCCTCAGCACCTTGCTGAACATGGGCTGGGACATCCCTCCTCCACTGCCCACTGTGTGCTGGAATGACCCAGTGGCGAAGAAATGCATGGCGGCCATCACCTTAGCCGTGGGGGTGACAGCAGTCGGATACACCCTGCGGGGACGGAGATGGGGCTCTAACATGGCACACAGTCGATGCAGAGTTGGCCTGTCCAGCCGAAACTTCCTGATTACCTCTGTATCGTCCATGTCCGCCAGCAATTGGTATGGGCGGTCAATGTTCGGTCTCCGCCTGGGTTAAATGGCAGAGGACACATGTCAAAGCAACACGGCACATAGCAATTTCGCATACACATCACTGACATGACTGAGCAAGCACATGGGCCACAGCCCAGCTGTCAAGCTGGGACGGCACGGCCACAATACACTTACACAGGTCTCCCAACAATGGCAATGGCAAGTGAGACATACCACTGCCATGTGCATGCACATGGGGATCTAGGCCCCAATGACTTGCGGGCGTGCTGATGGGGACTGACTGCATATTCGTCAAGCGGCAACGCCACGGCAACATGAATGTCTGCTGAGCATGGAACTGCTTCCGAGGCTGGATGAGTATGGCACACGACGACGACGATGTGGGCACGGGCTGAGCGGCCAATACAAGTGGGACCTGTGGCACGAGGGGATATGAGACAGTAGTAGGTGTCAGCACTGCACCCTATGTACAGCACTGTACGGATCACAGCTCCCGAAACATTGACTGGTGTCCACATTGACAGCCCCATGCCAAGACGGCTGTGTGCTTGCAGTCACACGTCACAGGTGAGAGGTTACATTGCACGTGCCAGGTGGCAGTCGTACATAGTGGGAGCTGGCATGTGTGTGCATGTGTCTCCTGTTCAGGATCCACCAGATGGGCGCTGACTCTGTACTGACCATTGGACACAGCATGTTCCGTGGAAGGCTTGTGTGTGTGGGATGGTGGCACTGGATGTGCCTCCGTTGGGTGGGGGGCCATGCACAGGGCGGGTACGTCGATGATTGCGCATTGTTGGTCACGGTGGGTGCACCAGCTAAGATGTGTTGCCCTGTGTTCAATTCCTATGTCCGCATGATGATGGACTGTGGATGTGGGCAGACTACACATTGGTCGATGTGCTGTCCATATGCATGTGCCTTCACACCAGGCACAGCTGCCCCTGCACATGTGACCCCTGCTGGACTCGCTGCTGGGTCTGTGGAGCTGATGCACCTTCTGCGCGTGGGGCGGACAGCTCTCCTCACTTCCCTCATTGCGCATGTCATGTCTTTGCCGCAGGTGACATGGATCATGGAGGGCCCACATGTACGCGTGGGTAGGCTACACATGATTGTTCACTGGTCGCCACCCCCAGTCAGTGTTTCGAATGGGAAGGTTGTCGTGCTGGTGGTATGTTCGATGTGGCGGATGGGCGGGCCTAGGTGCGGGCTTACATTCCGGACATGGGGGGTAGTTGGATTGGCGACTAGTTGCAGTACACACGGGACACGTCTCTTCCTTTCCACATCTGGGTCATCCCTTGTACTAACTGACAGTGATACAGTCATCTTCGCCCCAGCCCTCATGTCCTCCCTCGCCCCCCAATATGCATGCTCACCTGCGAGGCTAGCGCTTGCACAGGCAGCCCCAAGCTCGCACCAGAGAGGGCAAGGAGTGCATGTGTGGGTCCAGTTGCACGAGTGGGCTGTCTCAGGGTATGATGTGTGGCGGGACGCCGTCCACCTGCGTGGTGCCCCAAATGGAGACCCGGCCTGCATGGACTATGCATCACAGTCTTCGCCTTCCGGATCCGCCACCTGCGACACCCAGTGGCTGTGGCTGCCCTTGCGGCCATGCCGCGTCCGTCTGTGGCTGATGGCCCACACATTCACTCTTTGGCCTCTCTGGGGAGGGCTCAGGGGTGGTGGCGCACGCGCTTGCACTTAGTCGCAATGGCATGTGGCGTGGTTGGTATGATGGGCAATGGATGGGATGGTGCGAGCCACCTCCCGTGACGTCAGTGCTGCTCGTGCTGTGGTGCGTCCCCCTACACTTCCATTTGACTTTTTGCCATGCTGGACGTTGAGGTTCTATTGCCTGCGTGATATGACCAGGAGGAGCGCGAGGAGACCTCTCACACACCATGCTCCACTGCCATCCCGTGCCCTGTATCGCCTGTGTGGATTGACTATGTTGGGGTTACACCTGGTCGACTGGGGCTGTGTGTGCCTTGTCAAGGGGCATGGCGGGCGCACAACAGGATCCAGCTTGTCCACAGAGGGTGGGCATGAGGTGCGCCTGGTACCGCTTTGTACGTGTGCCCGGCTGCTGTGCACACACGTGTTCACTCCCCCGACAGGTGTCCTCTCACAATGCCCAGGGAAGCGGTGGTGTACTGTTCATGACCCCTCCCAACACGGCGTGCTCCAACTTGGCATGTGCGCATCTACCCGTCGCACCCACCCACCTGAGCACTGCGTCCATACGACTTCACACGACACATGTGTGTCTTCCACAGTAGTGCTACTCATTTGCGTTGACATCCAATACCAGTGGACTACATGGTCATGTCACGACTGCCGTGTACTTCACATACTCTCATCCTCTCTCATTCGTACTTGTGAAATGAGTCAGCGGAGACAGTTCTGGTTTCAAACATTATATTGAGTCTTCTGTCCTCTGTGATGCAGTATAGTGGACACTACTGGCAGCGGGATACATGTTGAGGATATACTGAGCATGATTACAAATGGGATAGGGTGTGGGGTTACATCTGCTTGGCCAAGGCTGTGCTAATGTACATTTACGTATGGCTGCGGAGCTGCGGACTTTGACACAGACGGTATACATGTAGCCTACCAGACCGCTCGGCATCATGGGCACAGTCCATCTCAGTTCCATGTGACAGGTTTGCTGCGGTTGTTCCTCATGCACGCGTGCATGTGAGATGACATCAGGGCATGTGCTTGCGTGCATGCAGCGGCGTGCCACTTGTTGTTGCACTGTGGTGGTTACTGGACATGTCACAGTCACTGGGGTCGTGTTGTTGTTGTATGCACTTGTCGTCCATGCAAAGGTCCTGGTATGGGTTTCCCGGGCGGGGGTGGGAGGGTGCAGCACCCACAGACTCCAGGCGACCTATTCATGTCCACTGAGCGGTGTGTGTGTCCATGGGCGCTGGATCCATGTCGTGTCCTGGTTGTTCGTGCAGTTCCGTCCATGTGGGTGCGATGCACAGAGCCCATGCCACTGCCTCCCACGATGCATGCGGTGTTCCTGGATGTGATGGGGAACAGTGTGCATGTCCCGGTCATATCCGATGTCATGGCGATGTCGTTGATGGTGTGGTTACAGTTGCCGGTCGTTTGGTATGGCTGTTGTGGTGGTGACTGGCCAGTCCGTGCGGAAGCTGAGCATGGGTGCGGGGTTGGACTTCATAGGTCACTCGGGGAACCTGCGTTGTGGTCCGACGTATTTACAGGTTGTCAGGTATGCGATGCCGTCCAGCAGGGCTTCCATGTCATTGGTGGTGTACATGTTTGCCAGCCAATGAAGCGGATGGTGGCTGTCAAGGTGTTGTTCGTAGGTTGTCCCTTGGAGGACCATGATGGGGCATGCTGGGTGACATTCGATGTAGCTGTTCTCGATGATCCGTCGTGTGGAGGCACAGTGGTTCCATTTCAGTGCGCGTGCGATGTTGGCCACATACGCCATGCCCCCATAGGCAGAGCAGGCCCTGTCGTGTGCGTCCAGAGGGAGGAGTAGTGGTAGCAGGTCCGCCTTCAGACATGCCGGGTTGGAGAGGCATATCTCGACGGGATGCTGGTAGGGACACCTCCGACAGTAGAAGACGGGCATGACGCAGCTGAACAATGTGATGCGGTAAGTCAGTCGGTAACTTACGTTCAGCAGGGACAGGAGATCGCATCCCAATGTATGTATCGTGCTGGTTTGGTACAGCTTGAGCTCTTCGGCGTAGTTGGGTAGGTGTGTTGCGGTTGCCATTTCGCAGCGGTTCGTAGAGGTGGCGTGCTCCGGCTGTGTGTGCAGTCTGCAATGTGCACGCTCCGGGGTTGCTGTGAGCTCTGTGTAGTCGTGGGGAGACAGGACTTGTGTTCTGTTGGCTTGTTTGGAGGACACGGGCCCTCTTCCCACATGCTTCTCAGACAGTTCAAGGTCGGTGCTGTGTGACTCCTTCCAATTAACTTGCATGTGGCCGACATGGGGAGTGTTTTCTTCTTTCTTCCCCGTCCGTTGTGTGCTTCTGTGATATGCGCTATCTGCCGTGTGGTCGGTCTCCTCGGCATGCCTGTGTTGGTCTATTCTTGGACAATGGCTGTATTCACCGGCTTCTGTCGTAGGGCTGTGGTTTCGGTGTTGGAATGGAAGGTCATTCAGTGCTGTCTGCTCTCCCTTGTGTGGGCGGCAGGCTGCCTTTCCGCTCTGCGTTGGGCCTTGTGTGTGGATGTAATTCTTGGGCCACCTGTTGTCGGTCCCCGGGCTCTTTGGTGTTCCGTTTCATGTGTCTTGTTCATATGTGCAGGGTGGTATGGGTTTTTCAGTGTGGTACTGGCGTTCCTCTTCCCGAAGGAGCCCTGCTTCTCCTAGTTGGTGTTGCCGCCGCTGTGTGCTTCGCCATGTTTGTTACACTGGGGTGTGTCCTGCTGTTGCGTGACTTAACTGACATGTGTGCGTCGGTTGTGTGGCGTTGGGTGTTGTCCGTGAATTGGGCGTTGGGGACATGTCTGTGGCCGGCCTGTCACGTGTCATGTGCGTTCGGGGTGGGGCTGGTGTGTGTGCTGCTTGGTTGTGTCCCTGTGTCTGTGTGCGACGCATGCATGGCGCTGCGGTTGGCCTCTGCGTTGTGCGCATGTGTGGCGGCGTCATCGGCGCTTTGGGGCCGTGACGGGGTGGTTGGTTCCTAGTCCCAGGTGGTGTGTACACATGTGTTCCGCGATGTTAGGATTTGGCCTGTGTGTCATATGTGGATGCAATGGTGGATGTGTAATGTGCACGCGCTGGTGGGGGTTGTCCGCTTTATCCGCCCTTGCACTGTGTGCGCTGTTTGCGTGCACTTGTTGTGTGTGTGCCTACCTGCGTCTCCGCGGTACGTTGCGTCCTTGGTGGTGCATCAGCAGAAGCATGGGAAGGGCCTGCAGTGCTGGATTCATGCCCGGGGTGCCGCTTCTTCGTTGTCCGTGCTCGGCGTCCGTGTTTCCGCCTCTCTTTCACGTGCGGTGTCTCTTTGCCGTGGGAGCCGTTTGTTTGCGGCATCGTAATTTATGCGCCGGGCGGGACGTGTTTCGTCGGACGGTGTGTGTCAGTTGTGCTGCGCCGCTACGTGAGCGGGCGCACTTTGATGGCGGACGGTGTTGCTGGCTTGCCGGCGGTGTTTGGCCTGCTTTTCGCATCATAATTGTGCGGGCGTGTGGACTGCTGCGTGCCGGCGGTAACTGGTGGTTTTTGCATCCGCCAGCACGGCGGTAGTGCTTCCGCCCGCCATCGTAATGGGCCCCTTAATTACCAATTAAGTAATATTGAACAATTAAATGCTTTTTTATACCAATAATAATAATTACTAAACATTAATTATCAATTAATAATTACTTATTAATATATTAATTAAATTTATCAATAAATAATATTTAATAATATTTAATTACCAATTAATGATAAAACAACAATAAATTAATTTTTAGAACCCAAAATTCTAATTTAAAAAAATTACCAATTAATAATTAATGTCCAATAAATTAATTATCAATACCCAACAATAATTTTAATAATTACTTAATTAGATTTCAATTACTTCCAACACTATTCCCCTATAAACGCACAACACACTCCAATAATAAAATAATACACTTAACATAATGATCAATTAATCAATTAATAAAAATTAATAACCAATTAATAAAAATTAATTACCAATTATTAATTAATTAACAATAATATAATTATCAATACCAATTAATTAAAATAAATTATAACTTAATTACAATTAAATTACTTCCCACCCTATTCCCTATAAACCCACAACCCGCTACAGAACTTAAACGCAAAAAATAATTAAAATTAATTTATAATTCCTAAAAATTAATAATTCATTTAGTATAATTAAATTACTTCCCACCCTATTCCCCTATAAACCCACAACCCGCTACGGTACTAAAAAAAAAAAAAACTTAAAAGAAACATTATTAACATATAAAAATTGTATACATATATTTTTAGGCAAGTAGAACACTTAACAAAAACACATATAACACATACATATTAAACACATAACAAAATACATAACAATAATACAAATATCGATATTAGTAACATCGATATTAGTAACATCGATATATTTGATTTCGATATTACTAACTTCGATATTACTTACATCGATATAAAAAAATCGATATTACTTACCTTAGGGTCGATATTCTGTCCATCAATATTCTTAACATCGATATTCTGTCCCTTCGATATTGTCACCTCGATATTAGTGTATATCGATATTTAATTTTCGATATTTTGACTGCTCACCATTTGGTTGACATCCGGACCTCCTTCTCCCCCCAGCACAGTTATCCCACCATGAAGCATGCCACCCTTGCAGTGGGTGCAGGTTAACTCTCAGGATGTCAGTCAGTGGTGTCCTGCTGTTGGTTGGTGCCCAGTTCCCAGCAGGGCCTGGTACTCCCCACAACAGATCACCATTGTCAGACATCTTAGAAGTTACTTTACACTCCCTGTGAGGTGTGCATGCTTCAGTGTGAGTTTGCTGGGCCATGTGGGTGGGGGATGTTGAGCTGTGACTACCACTCCCATCATGCTATTGCCTACACACACCCCTTCCCAGCATGCCCATACTTCCTTCCTTTTGACTCTGCTTCCCTGTGGGGTAGTGTGCCTGTGCTGACAGGATGGCTGACAGTGTTGTCCTGGCGTTTGTTTGGCTACAAGTCCCAAAAAGTGTCCCTGTGCTTCACACAGCATAACCCAGTGTGGTTGTTCTTTGTGGGATATTTAATTAGAGTGTGAGGCATTGCATTCTCCCAGGTGAGTTGTGTGGAGTTTGTGTTAAGGGGGTGTGAGAAAAGCTGCTTGTGACTATGGTCAGAGCTGTCAGTCCTCCTTCCCACCCAGCCAGATATCCCACCATGGAACGTGCTTCCATTGCAGGGAGTGCAAGTTGGCTTTCAGGATGTCAGTCAGTGGTGTCCTGCTGTTGGTTGGTGCACAGTTCCCAGCAGGGCCTGGTGCTCCCCACAGCAGTACCCAGTGTCAGCCATCTTGTCAGTTCTTTTCCACTGCCTGAATTTAACTGGGGCAGACACGAGGCAGAAGCCTCTAATTGCTTTTTTTCTTCTATGTCTCTCTTTTTTCTCCCCCGTCACACGATGCGTTCCTTTCACCCAGAGTGTGACTACAGGGAGGTGTTCTCACTCTGACGCCTTTTCAAGCTGGGTTCCACAGTAAACTCGGTAAGCAGGATGACTACCTTGAGTGTCTCGCAGCTATGCACTGCAATCGTCTCTTTCTAGTTAATCTTAAAACTATAGATGCATATATCTTTGGTGACCTTTTGGCTACTTTACATTATGCATGTTTGTGTTTTTGTTATATAATATTTTGCTTTTCGCCGAGGATTTTGTGAACGAGTAATTATTTATATTTTCAGTCCGTTCATGCCCGGCGCGGCTGATTATTTGGGGAGATTTGCCCTGTCTGTGCTGGAGACATTGTTTTCATCTATTTATTGATCGCTTTTCTGGCTGTTTTGGACACATTGGGTTCTTCCCTGGTGTTTGGGTGTTGTGTTTATTCACTTTTTTTGCACTAATTTCATTTTATTTAAGTGTTGCACTGGACCACCAACCCTTGTTTTTATTTATCCATTGTTTGTACCTTTGTCTTATAGGTTCCACACGGATTTTATAACAATTGAATGATTGTTTTTTCCTGACCTGTTCTCCACACTTTGGGTTTTCGGGTTAGTATAACAGGGATCAGTTGAGGATTGTCCTGATGAAAGCCGGTGTACTAATTTACTAAATCCTCATACGGCTGAAACATGTCGACATATAAAGCAGAGTGGAGGGGTAAGTGACCCATTATTGGCCACATTACCACCATCCACAGGTCTAACGGATAGACCCATATTTTAAATCCAGGGGAGAGTGTCCAGCAATAAAGTTATGATTAGGATTGCTCTTACCTGTTTTTAATCACATCTTTTCTGCGCTATTTCTTTTCCCTCACTTTTTGATCCCCCTCGTAGAGGTGTTCATTCTATGTTGTTTTGTCCACCCCCTCCCTATTGCTCCACCCCAGCGTTGGCTAGCGCGGGGTGTGTCAGCAGCCCTATGATGAAGCATGACACAGCTTGCTGTGTGTGAGGGCAGTTTTTATACACCTGGGTATCCCCCATTACAGCTAGATTTCTTTTGATGAGTATAGGTCCTGTATCTTTGTGTGTGTGTATAGCAATGGCAAGATGGCTGACAGTGGTGTCCTGCTGTTTGTTGGTGCACAGTTCCCAGCAGGGCCTTGTGCTCCCCACAGCAGTACCCAGTGTCAGCCATCTTGTCAGTTCTTTTCACTGCCTGTGATGTGAGCATGGTTCAGAGAGGTGTTGATGGGCCAATTGTGAGGGTGACCAATATCTGTGACTACAACTCCCATCATGCTATTGCCTACACCCCCCTTCCCAGCATGCCCATACTTCCTTCCTTTTGAGTCGACTTCACTGTGTGTGAGTGTGACAGCAATGGCAAGATGGCTGACAGTAGTGTCCTGCTGTTTGTTGGTGCACAGTTCCCAGCAGGACCTTGTCCTCCCCACAGCAGTACCCAGTGTCAGCCATCTTGTCAGTTCTTTTCCACTGCCTGTGATGTGAGCATGGTTCAGAGTGGTATTGATGGGTCAATTGTGAGGGTGACCAATATCTGTGACTACAACTCCCATCATGCTATTGCCTACACCCCCCTTCCCAGCATGCCCATACTTCCTTCCTTTTGACTCTGCTTCCCTGTGGTGTAGTGTGCCTGTGCTGACAGGATGGCTGACAGTGTTGTCCTGGCGTTTGTTTGGCTACAAGTCCCAAGAGTGTCCCTGTGCTTCACACAGCATAACCCAGTGTGGTTGTTCTTTGTGGGATATTTAATTAGAGTGTGAGGCATTGCATTCTCCCAGGTGAGTTGTGTGGAGTTTGTGTTAAGGGGGGGTGTGAGGAAAGCTGCTTGTAACTATGGTCAGAGCTGTCTGTCCTCCTTCCCACCCAGCCAGATATCCCACCATGGAACGTGCTTCCATTGCAGGGAGTGCAAGTTGGCTTTCAGGATGTCAGTCAGTGGTGTCCTGCTGTTGGTTGGTGCACAGTTCCCAGCAGGGCCTTGTGTTCCCCACAGCAGTACCCAGTGTCAGCCATCTTGTCAGTTCTTTTCCACTCCCTGTGATGTGAGCATGGTTCAGAGTGGTGTTGATGGGCCAATTGTGAGGGTGACCAATATCTGTGACTACAACTCCCATCATGCTATTGGCTACACTCACTTCACCAGCATACACAGAATTCCTCCCTTTCAGTGAGCTTCCCTGTGAGGTGGTGTTCTAGTGGTGGCAAAATATCTGACTGTGTTTGTTGGTTAGATTTGTGCCACTGCCTTGCTTCTATTTGTTGTTAGGTTTGTACATGTCATGACACAGTTACATATCACTATGAGATGGCATGTATTGTGTTTATCTAACTAACATACACATCTTGGGATGATTATCTTTTGGTTGCTGTGAATTTGCTAAGGGTGCATGGTTTGACTATCCCCTTGACAGTGATGTGTGTGTATTGTCACACAATATTGGGTATATTGGTTGTGTACTCACCAGGCTCTGGGATGTTTGATAGTCCATATACGCTCACTGGTGGTAGGATGGCCCGCACCTTCTCCTCCCAGGGCCTGAGGTATACTGGTTTGGCAGGAGGGCCACTGCCGGTGCGATTACTCAGGCGTAATCCTTCTTGAGTAGGTCCTTGACCCTCCTGCGCACATCATACCATCTGTTCTGGATGTCTTCCTTTGTGCGCAAACATGGTGATTGTGCGTTCACCCTGTCGACGATCCTCTCCCACATCTTGGTTTTCTGCGACATGGGGGTCTGTTGGACCAATGTACCAAACAACTGTGGCTCTACCCTGAGGATTTCATCTACCAGGACTTCCAATTCACTGTCTAGGAACTTTGGATTCTTCTTTGGGGGCATGGTGATGGGTGGTGGTGGGATTGATGTGTGTGTGAGTGTGCAAGTGAGGGTGGGTGAGTGTAGGTTTTGCTGGGTGTATGTGAGGGTGCTATTTGGGAGGTGCTAATGGTGTGTGGCTTGTGTGATGGATGAGTTGTGGGTGTGTCTGTGGTTGCTGTCTGATGGTGTTCTGTGCTGGCAGGTCAGTTGAATTTGCAAAGGATCATGGTAGTGATTTGTGGCCTTTATATGGGTGGAGTTGTGGGTGTGTCTTTGTTCCATGTTTTTTCACCCCTGTATTTATTGACTTTGTCATTGCTTGTTTGGCCCTTTTTTTGTATTTTTCCTTTGTGGGTTTTGGGCATGTAGGAGACGTTCTTCTGACTGAGTAGGACGCTGCAGTTGGCTCGTGCGGGCTTCTCTGAGTCGTTCAAGCTGTGTTCCTGATGGGTTTCATGTGCGGCGTACGCGTCGGTCGCGGAGTATTGGGTTGCTTCGGCTCGGTTTTGTATGCGTGTCGGTCGTACGGCTTGGCCTCCGTGCGACTCGGTCTGGTTTTACACGCATTGCATCGTACTGCGCGGGTCGGAGTTCGCGGGTACGTTTCTGTCGGGTTCATTCCTGGTGCGTGTCAGTCGGTTCTATTCGCGTAGTTTCCCGGCCGGATAGCTGGTTTCCGTGCGGTTCGGTCGTTCGGCTTGTGTTCCGTACGAGTCGGTCGTAATTCACATGCATTGCATCGTACTACGCGGATCGGGCAGCGCCGGTACGTGTCGGTCAGACAACATTCCCGTACCGAGTCGGTCGGTATGTTTTCCGGCCCGAATCGGAATCGGCCCCTAGGTCTTTACGTTACCGGCCCAGCCGCACAGTCCACTCCCACCTTCACAGGTCTTTGTCGGGTCCAGCTGGGACCCAGCTACAAACTCGGGATCTTTATTGCGGGTCTAACGTATGTGTGGCCCACACCCCTTCAAGCCCCCGGGCGGGCCGCAAGTCGTGCTCCGGGGGGGGGGGGAAGGACCATGGGCAACGATCCGGCGTGCTGGCCTCACTCCGCCTCTTTCGGTGGGGCCAGGTAGATCCCCAACGGCCACTCCGTCCCAGGGCCCAGCTTTCAGGATGCAGGTTGGTAAGTGTCTCTATGGGGCCCCTCTCTCACGGCCTTCATATTGAACGTCGCTGCTGCTTCACGTCGCGGCCGCTGTCCCACTTTAGTGCTGGTCCACGTCTAATCTGTGTGTTGGGCGGCAGGCTTGGCCACTCCACTCACTGCACACTTGGCTCCAGCCTCCGCCCACCTGGTTGTGGTTTGGTTGGCGTCCCGGGACTCATCACTGCAGTGTGCCAGCTGGCCATGCGGGTCCCAGCGTTCGCACAGGAAGTTAGTGCAGCATCGGATCGCGTTCCCCATGGCCACCGCCCAAGGCCAAGGCGGTCCTTTTGTCTTGTTACAGCGGATTTGGGGGACAGTCGGATCACCGGATATTGTACTTTGTGTGGAGGATGAATGCAAAAACAGAATGCAAAGACCTAAAGCAACTTTCCTGGTCAATGGTGTACCTGTGGGGTTGATGGTGGATCCAGGTTCCAAGTTGTAAGGTAAGTAATGGTTGTAATTGAGGTAAATTGTTATTTTTGATTATTTTTATTATTTTTTTTAGGAAAGTAATAGTTAATAGTAATAGTATTATTTTACAAATTTTTAAATAGTTTAAAGAATATTTTTAACTAGTTTAAAAAAATATATATCATATAATGTATTTAAATTGTATAGGTTTGGGTTGGGTAGTGTATTAATACTCAGGTTTTAGTAAAAAAATATTTTTCATCTTATTAAAGTATTATATTAGGAGTTAATTTATTTAAAACAATAATAACAATCTATAATTTAATTTAATAAACTAAAATATATTAAATGTGCTTTGCATTTTTTCCCTGGGATGGGATGTATGGGAAATAGGGTTTTTGGATGGGGTTGTGTATTAATACTCAGGTATTAATTTTAATACTTGAGAATTTAATAATATTTACTTTTAGTCATATACATTTTTTAAAATAATGTAAAAAAATTATTAAAAATTCTTTTCAGATATCCTCTGGGATGGGATGTATGGGAAGTAGGGGTTTTGGGTGGGGGAGTGTTTTAATACTCAGGTAATATTTTTTTTAATTTATATTAAATTTATTTTAATTTATATTGAATGAAATATTTTATATTATTTTAAATTATACAATTGTAAACTGTTTAGGCTTCTTTAATTTGGGAATAGATGTATGTGAAAAATGGGTTTGGGTGGGAGAATGTATTAATACTCAGGTATTAATATTAATACTTGAGAATTAATAGAAATTTAGGGGGTCATTATGATAGCGGGCGGATCGCCACTGCCCGTATGGCGGTGGCGATCCGCCCGCTATTTTACACTGCCCGCATTCCATTTCCCCCCGCCATATTACGATGGCGGGGGGGACCCCGGCGGACGGAAAGACCGTCCGCCGCTTTTCCACCGGTCGACTCATCGACCGGGCGGAAAAGGGGCATAACATGGTGGCGGTGTCTGCAAGACACTCGCCATCCATAATATGATGCATGCGGAGATGTGCCTTTCCATGGCTGCAACGCCGCCATGGAAAGGCATACGGTCTTTGCAATGGGAGCCTGTTGCGGGCCCCGGGGGAGGGGGTGGGTGAGGGGTGCACTTGGGGGGTACCTATGGTACCCCCCTACATTGGCATGCACAGGGTGGCAGGCACCGCGCAGTGCCTGTCATGTTGTGCATGCCAATGCGCAACATGCTTCATTCACATTGCGGCGGGTGCTGCTCACAGCACCGCCCGCAGCAATGTATATGATGCGGGATGCCACCACCACCGTCGCGGTGGCATCCTAATAGACATGGCGGGACCACCACACCTCTTGCGGGCGGTCCCGTTTGCCGTTGCGGTGACCGCCATCGTAACAATGCCCTTAGTTTTACTGTCAGATAATTTTAAAAATAATTTAAAAGTAATTTAATGAAAAAGTATTTTGCATCAAAAATCTGGGAAATAGCTGTTTTGGATGGGGGAGTGTATTAATACTCAGGTATTTGTTTTTTAATTCTAGAGTATTAATTGATACTTTGATTTACTGATAGTTAATTATAAAAAATGTTTTAAGTAATAATATTTAAAAAGGCATTTGCACCTATCCTCTGGGAAAGGATGCAAGGGAAACAGGGGTATTGGTTGGGGGAGTTTATTAATACTCAGGTATTGATTTTAATACATGAGTATTATTTATGACTCACTTTATACGTTTTTTAATTGATAAACTTTTAAATTAATAAAAAACATTTTTTTTAAAGTAATGTGCAGAAAAATACAGGGAGATTTTGGGTGGGGGGTGATTTCATGTAAAGGAAAAATATAATTTATAATTTAAAAATTCTTTAATAGTTTTAACTTTAATTTAAAAAAAAAAAATCTTTTAAAAGTTAATTAGGATATTTAGAAACGTTAATAGAGCATAAATGTGCAACATAAGAATGCATAAATAGACATATAAAATCTGTAGAAGTAAAAAATTAATTAATAAAAATTAATATTTCATAAAACAATCTATAGACACATTAATAGTATTGTAAATATGTTTATTGTATTTATTAGAAATATAAAACAGAATAAATAAATATGCAAGAAATGTTGTAAAAATATTTTATTAGAAGTATTATTTTTTAAAGTAAACATAGTTTTTTGTTTGTATTGTAACATATATTTTTAATTTCTTTGTAGGTTTTCCCACAATTTCCCATTCAAGTCAATAGGTGAAATTGTCCTTTTTTCCTTTTTACGTAAAGAGATGACGTTGCCGCGTTTGTGTAAGTTTCGCCATTGAGAGGTTCGTCGCGGTCCGGATCAGAAGCAAGGGAGAGCTGCGTCGAGGTAAGGCAAATTAAAATTTCTAAAAATAGATTAAGGGTGGTAAGGAGAGAGGAGGGAGGTAGTAAGAACTAGGAAAGTTGTATTTTGATGTTATTGTGTGTTTTAACTTAAAAACCTTTTCCAAAACAGGTAGCAGTTGTAGGCCCACGTCGGGTTGATTGCTTTCATAACACTTTTTGTTTAATAGGATTACTTTAAAAAGATTGATTATTTTTTCTATTAAGCAATAGTGTTATGAAAGTAATCTTATTTGGTAAATTGTTTTTGTTGCGATGGGTTTTTAGTAATTTTGTAATAGCGTCATCGCGGTTTTCCGGATAGGACGAAGGAACATGGAGAAAGACTTCGTGGGTTGGAAAAAAACTTTTTGGCCCATTTTTAAACCATTGCTATATGGATTTTGGGACTTCTGCTGGACTTTGGTCGAGAGAGGATTTCAACGATGGATTTTTGGGTTGTGATTTTTTTCGAAACTTTATCACTTTTTCATGGTTTATTTAACTTGAATTCGAGCGAGAGAGGATTGCCTCGATGAAATCTTGTTGCGTTTTTGCAAAACAAGAATTCTTTTTCAGTATTTTTTTGGGTGCGTTTTTTTGTAAGTGTGCACAGTATAGTTTACAGCTCAATTTTTTGCTGTTAAAATATGGCTTTGCCATACTGTGCCCTTTTTGGTTAGTTTAACTTGGGTCATGGATTATTTCAAGGATAATGGATTATTTGCAATGGATTAAAGGACTGCTCAAGACTCTTGGTGAAAGGCTGGATTGTATGTAAGTCCAAGAGTTGAAAAAAGAAGACAACTGAAGGTAAGAAACCCGACTTTTTAAAATAATTTTAATTTTTTTTGAAAAATGCCAATTTAATTAGGGGGATTCTTTGTCAAAACAGGCAAGTAAGGTGGTTTAGGAGTTAGTGTAGATTAGAAATGTAGGATGTGTGCAATATTATCTAGGTAGTCTGAAGCCACCATCAACGTAAACTGTTGAATTGCACCTAATAGTCTCATTTCTTTTGTTGTTTTAGAGATTCGTGGGTTCAGACTACCAGTTAAGGATTGCGCAATTCTCATTTCTTGGACACTTTGCTCCTTCTTCAAAATTTCCAAGAAATGATAGAAGTTAGGATGTGGTTTACCGATAGATTTGTTGAAGGAGTTGTGCCATCCCTCTGTGGCATTATTTGTTTTTGCTCCTCCCTCTAAGCAGGTCGAGTAGCAGTTCCACCACTTCACATGGAAACGTGGCTTCCTCCTGCGACCTGACCTGCTTGGATGGCCAATCCATGTGTCTTCAAAGTAATTTAGAAGGGGTGCCAATTTGTTCTCGTTTGCAGTAAAGTAGTCAGATTCAGTAATAGATGTGTAGTATTCATCTACACTGTCAGGAGGAACAAAGCAAAGTGCAGTTAGTTTCTTTAATTCAAATTGTAGTTTGCTGTCTGATATATAATCCTCAACTAAGGATGTTTTTTGGATTTTTCACCAATATGCCTGTGAAAAGTGAAAAAAACATCCTTGAATTTGGGTATCCGTGTACATTTTGGTAATTGTGTTAATCATAGGTAATTCGAAGTCAATTAACACTTTTCTAGGAATTTTGTTCGTGGTTTTAGCTTTCATCACTGATAAAAATTCAGTGTATGTTGAGGATTGTTTGTCAGGGAGTAAACTGTAGACTAAGGGCACTACTGTTTGATTATTGTAGGCATGAATAGTGTATATTTGGGTGAACAGATGGGGTGTGGATTTAAACGTCCCATCCATCATCCAAATATCACTACTCTCCAACTTAACAAGATTATGGGGTGTGCTAAAGATTAGTATTCTTTTAAGAGGGTTTTTGTTGTCATGCAAAAGAAAGGGTTCATTAGTAACGGTTACAGAAAGTTCAGGTGGAATGTTAATGTCAGAAAAGGATTGGGGTGTTACATGTAGGGGGTTACTTGCCTGTTTTTTATGCTGAATAATTCTGCATAGGTTGGGGATTGTGGGCATACAACTTGCTACATGTGTTGGAATATTTTGAGACACCTCCCTCAAAACTGAGCCACAGGGTTCATTGGAGGTGGATGCCAGGGCTTTAATTTCATTTATATTCTCTCTAACCTCTGTCTCCATTGCAGAGGCAGAGTAGTTATGCTCGGTGGTCTTTTCAACAGTGTCACCAAGAGTAACCGCTCTGCCTGTGCAATGGGATGAGAAATAATGCACACACATCCAATGACACCTGGGCTCAGTTAATCTCTCCTTACAATAAATGTAGCCACTGTGACTTAACAGTCTATTCCCATGGCTTGATTGTATATATTTTGCTTCTTTTCTTGCTGCCATTCTCTGTAGAAAAAAGAAAAAGAGAAAAGGATTGTTTTAGTGATTTTAAGAGTAGTTGTTTTAAAAACTAATTTGCCTGTAAGTGAAAAGTTAGTACACATTGTTTATTTTACAGCTTTAACTTTTTGCAAAATTTGTACCAGGTTTTAATTGCATTGCTTTGATAATGTTTTGTTGGAATTGTTTCCTGCTTTTGTTCCTTGGTTGAAAAAAAGGTTAATTTTGGTTAGATTTTACAGAATGGTAAAGGTTACCTTTTTTAAGGTTTTTCTGTTGTCTTGCTGACAAGGCCTGGTGTTTTTGCTGGTTTACTTGGGATTTTTGTTGCAGTTCTTCACTATGTTTTGTTTGATGGTTTGGAATCTTTGTTTCTGTAAAAAGTGGAGAAATATTTATAGTTTTGTTATTTGGATTTTTTTTGTTTTACAATTAGCCTGCAAAGAAATTGATTAGTGCTTTTGACGTTGAAATAAAGTCATTTTGCTGTTGTTTATGAGGCTGACATTTTTACTGCAAAGATACTTTTTAAAATAAATTGATTCTGTACTTGAAACCTGCAAAAAAAAAAAAGCATACTGTTGTTTTTCAATATTTTTACCTTGTATACTTTGGCTTCTCCAGTGGTGATGGGCTTTTGAATTTACTTGGCTTGAGGAATGTGTTCATCTATTCTTGCTGGTTTTTATGGTTTAATCTGTTTAGAAATTAAAATAAAATAAAAATGTTTGAGTGTATGCTTGACAAATAACTGAAACGAAAATAGGAAAGTTACGGTTAAAAATGTAATTTTTTTACATTAAGCAGAATCAATTTTCTCCCAACACCATCCAGCACTTTCCCTGAGGCAAACACAGGTCGGAGTAGGAATAGTAAATTTAACCCCCACCACCATCCAGCACTTTCTCTGAGGCAAGCACAGGTCAGAGTAGGAATAGTAAATTTGCCCCCACCACCATTCAACACTTTCCCTGAGGCCAGCACAGGTCGGAGTAGGAATAGTAAATTTGCCCCCAACACCATCCAGCACTTTCCCTGAGGCAAGCACCTGTCGGAGTAGGAATAATAAATTTGCCCCCACCACCATCCAGCACTTTCCCTGAGGCAAGCACCTGTCGGAGTAGGAATAGTAAATTTGCACCCAACACCATCCAACACTTTCCCTGAGGCAAGCACAGGTCGGAGTAGGAATAGTAAATTTTCCCCCACCACCATTCAACACTTTCCCTGAGGCCAGCACTGGTCGGAGTAGGAATAGTAAATTTTCCCCCAACACCATCCAGCACTTTCCCTGAGGCAAGCACCTGTCGGAGTAGGAATAGTAAATTTGCCCCACCACCATCCAGCACTTTCCCTGAGGCCAGCACCTGTCAGAGTAGGAATAGTAAATTTGCACCCAACACCATCCAGCACTTTCCCTGAGGCAAGCACCTGTTGGAGTAGGAATAGTAAATTTGCCCCCACCACCATCCAACACTTTCCCTGAAGCCAGCACCTGTCGGAGTAGGAATAGTAAATTTGCACCCAACACCATCCAGCACTTTCCCTGAGGCAAGCACAGGTCGGAGTAGGAATAGTACATTTTCCCCCACCACCATTCAAAACTTTCTCTGAGGCCAGCACTGGTCGGAGTAGGAATAGTAAATTTGCCCCCAACACCATCCAGCACTTTCCCTGAGGCAAGCACCTGTCGGAGTAGGAATAGTAAATTTGCCCCCACCACCATCCAGCACTTTCCCTGACGCCAGCACCTGTCGGAGTAGGAATAGTAAATTTGCACCCAACACCATCCAGCACTTTCCCTGAGGCAAGCACCTGTCGGAGTAGGAATAGTAAATGTGCCCCCACCACCATCCAGCACTTTCCCTGAGGCCAGTACAGGTCAGAGTAGAAATAGTAAATTTGCCCCACCACCATCCAACACTTTCCCTGAGTCAAGCACCTGTCGGAGTAGGAATAGTAAATTTGCCCCCATCACCATCCAGCACTTTCCCTGAGGCCAGCACAGGTCGAAGTAGGAATAGTAAATTTGCCCCCACTACCATCCAACACTTTCCCTGAGGCAAGCACCTGTCAGAGTAGGAATAGTAAATGTGCCCCACTACCATCCAACACTTTCCCTGAGGCCAGTACAGGTCAGAGTAGGAATAGTAAATTTGCACTTAACACCATCCAGCACTTTCCCTGAGGCAAGCACCTGTCGGAGTCGGAATAGTAAATTTGCCCCCACCACCATCCAGCACTTTCCCTGAGGCCAGTGCAGGTCGGAGTAGGAAAAGTAAATGTGCCCCCACCACCATCCAACACTTTCCCTGAGGCAAGCACCTGTCGGAGTAGAATAGGAAATTTGCCCCCACCACCATCCAGCACTTTCCCTGAACCAGCACCTGTCGGAGTAGGAATACTAAATTTGCACCCAACACCATCCAGCACTTTACCTGAGGCAAGCACTGGTCGGAGTGGGAATAGTACATTTTCCCCACCACCATTCAACACATTCCCTGAGGCCAGCACTGGTCGGAGTAGGAATAGTAAATTTGCCCCCAACACCATCCAGCACTTTCCGTGAGGTCAGCACCTGTCGGAGTAGGAATAGTAAATTTGCACCCAACACCATCCAGCACTTTCCCTGAGGCAAGCACCTGTCGGAGTAGGAATAGTAGATTTGCCCCCACCACCATCCAGCACTTTCCCTGAGGCCAGTACAGGTCGGAGTACGAATAGTAAATTTGCCCCTACCACCATCCAGCACTTTCCCTGAGGCCAGTACAGGTGGGAGTAGGAATAGTAAATTTGCCCCCACCACCATCCAACAGTCTCCCTGAGGCAAGCACCTGTCGGAGTAGGAATAGTAAATTTGCCCCCACCACCATCCAACACTTTCCCTGAGGCAAGCACAGGTCGGAGTAGGAATAGTAAATTTGCCCCCACCATTATCCAACTCTTTCTCTCTGCCTGTATCCTGAGTTAAAAACATGAAGTAATTAAATTACTGATATTTTAAATATAATTCTGATCTTTGTCTGCTAATGTTTTATTTCTGGGATCAATAATTTTTTTTCTTTTTTTTTCGTTCAGATTATTGTTAACAGCTTACTTACATTTGATTCTGTAAAGGTTTGCTTGTTTCTCCTTTGTATTTGGTGTTGATTTATGTCCAAAATCTGTTAATTTGAAAAGTAAAATGTAATTAAATTTTTATCTACCTTATGGGCTTTTTAAATTTTAATTTTTTCATTTAATCAGTTAATTTTTAATGTTAAGATAATTTGTCGAATATCTGCTTTTGATTGCTGGCTGCTTTTCAAAATGTGTATATCCTGTAAATTAATGTAAAATTATATTGTGAGTATTTGTGATTCATGTGTTAATATTTTGATGCTGTTTTATTGTAAACGTACACTTACTTCGGTCTGTAGATGGCAGTGTTCAATTTGACAAACGGCAATATTCTCCTGCTACTCCTGCTGTGTGTGGTCACCTCGGAAGTCAGTTTACCACTGAGCACAAAATGGTGGTCGGCTTCTTTTATACATTTTTTGAGGGTAAACAACAATTTAAAAGAAAATAAGTTTTGGAAACAGTATTTTCGAGGGATTTACAACCTGACTGCATGTATATTTATTTTGTCATGTCTAAAAAGTTAGTTTATACGTTCCTTCTCGGAATGTCAGCCATTTGTGTAGTTGCTGGCACAGGGAGTGTAATAAAAATAGTTGAAGGACTTACGTTTTATGTTCTTCAAAGAAGATTGTATGTGAAATCTCTTACACGGGTCTGGTGGCTCAGTGGACTAATGCATCCACTGCAGGGGCCTGTGTTTGACCTCATGGTCACAGGTTTGAATCCCGGCGGGTCCACTCAGCCTTTCATCCATTCGAGGTCGATAAAATGAGTACCATTGAGTTGGGTAACAATAAACATCTGTTATTCAATGCCAAGATGCCCCGTTGCTGGGGTGAACGTGCGCTTTACAAATACACATGTTATGTTTTTGACTCTAAGGGTAGTATTTTTTTGTGTAAAATGTTTAAAATGTATGCTTCTTTTTCCCTATCTTTTTTTTTTTTAGACATTTTTATTAGTACTCAGGTATTTTAATGGAAAGGTACTTTAAAAAGTACTTGAGTATTAGTATTTTCCCCCACCCAAACCCCATATTTCCCTTGCATCCTATCCCAGGGGATGGTTAGAAAAAAAATACTAATGTAAATAAAAAATAAATAAAAAATAGAATGCGTTGTAATGGTATGCGTAGTAATAGTATGCATTCTAATGGAATGCGTTGTAATGGTAGTTTTAATGTCTCTCAATGTACATGCGTTGTAATGGTATGCACTGTAAAAACATGCGATGTAATAGTATTTGTGTTGTAAAAACTGCGATGTAAAAGCATGCATTGTAATGGTATGCGTTGTAACGTCATATATTCAATGTATCACTCAGTAACAGTGACATTTCTCCTAAAGGGTACAGTGGTGAAACAATTTCCATCAAAGGCTGGGTGGAGGCTAATTTTGAGTTTAAAGTAAGAAGTGCAATGGGTAAAGTGTATGTGTCGAATGATGAGCCAGCCATTCTAGGCTGGGTGCAACAACATGATTTGCATGTGATCATTGATCCCAGATCGGAAGAACAAGTGTTGATGGTGGATGATGACGATGTGCTTGAATCTATCCTAGCTAAGTACAAAGGAGTCTTTAGTGTTGATTTAGTGAAACTTGTGGGGTATGTGCATGAGATCAAGCTGAAGTATGGAGCGCAACTCGTGAGACATGGGTTGAGGAAAATTCCAGTTGCCATTCGGCATGAAGTTAGGGAGATGCTGAGTGACATGCAAAGGCAAGACATTATTGAACAAGTAGAGGTGTCTGAGTGGCTTTCTTCAGTGGTGATCCCTAAGAAGAAGGATGGTAAGTTCAGGTTCTGTGTTAACCTCAGATTGGTGAATCAGAACATAGGGGTCCATTACGATGGTGGGCGGACAAAGTCCGCCCGCCATCGCAAGGGAGCCAGGGACCGACCGCTGAAGTTGCGGCGGTCCCACCATGTGAATTAGGATGCGCCCGCCACACTGGCGGGCGCATCCTGACCCTTACATTGCGGGTGGATCTGCTGGCTGCAGACCCGCTCGCAATGTGAAAGGACTGTGCACAACATTGCCATGCACTACATGGCAGGCACCACGTGGTGCCTGCCACGTAGTGCATGGCAATGAGGGGGGTACCATAGGTACCCCCCATGTGCACCCCCCACCCCCCCCAACAGAAGGAACCCCATGCCTTTCCATGGCGGCAACGCCGCCATGGAAATGCGAATCACCGCCTGCATCACAATATGGATGGCGGTGTCTTGCAGACACCGCCACCATATTGGGCCCGTTTTCCGCCCGGTCGATGAGTCGACCGGCGGAAAAGCGGCGGACGGTCTTCCCGTCCGCCGCGGACCCCGCAGCCATCCTAATATGGTGGGGGGGTCAATCAGGCATGGATGGCGGGCGGATCGCCCCCGCCGGCGGTGGCTACCGCCGGCCCGGCGGGGGCGATCCGCCCACCATCCTAATGGGCCCCATAGTTGTGGATAGTTTTCCTCTGCCAAACATTTCTGAGACGGTGTTATTGATGAATAAAGCCAAGTTTTTTACGAAATTGGATTTGAGATCGGCCTATCATCTGGTCATGTTACATCCTGATTCTAGAAAATTGACAGCTTTTATCACCATGGAGGGGGTTTCCAATTCAAGAGGCTTCCCTTTGGACTGGCATCAGCTGCCAGTGTTTTTCAGCATATGATGTACAGTTTGCTTAATGGGGTGGAGAATACTCATTATTTTCAGGATGACATCCTTGTTACCGGGAAAAGTAAAGTAGAACACAATAGAACGTTGGCGAAGGTCTTGGAGGTGCTAAACAAGGCAGGACTAACTCTAAGGAGGGATGAATGCAAGTTCTTATTGAAGGAAGTGGACTAAAATGTGAGGAAAATGTGTTTTATTGTGTGCAAAGTTTGAGGTTTGCAAGGGGTTCTGGGTAACAGAACCTGGTGAGAGCCAGACAAGTCACCCCATTCTGGATTCCCCTGCGTGTCTAGTTTTTAAAAATTTATAGGTTTGCTTGGTTTTCCATGGTGCCGGCAGAGCTAGGGTTCAAAATCTACAGCTAGGCACTTTGCAAAAAAAGGGTCAGTTTTCACTGTAAAAATGTAGAGTGTCCACGTTGTGTTTTGGGCCGTTTCCTGTCGCAGGCACTAGGCCTACCCACACAAGGGAGGTACCATTTTTATTGAGAGACTTAGGGGAACACAGAATTGTAGTGTAACTGTTATTATCTATTGACTTTCGATGCATTTCTGCCTTCCAAATGTAAGACAATGTGTAAAAAAGAAATCACTTTGAAAAATGGCCTAAAATTCACATGCTAGTATGGGTACCCACAATTTCGGAGATGTGCAAATAGCTACTGTTTCTAAACTCTATATTTTGTTCCCATTTCAGAAATACATAGATGTCTTTCATACCAATTTTTCACTGTTTATATTTTCCCAAATGAATTGCTATATACCCGGTACACAATAAAAAACCATTGCAAGACACTGCTCAGTTATAGGCTCCCGGTTCGAAGGGTTCTTGGTGAACCTACAAGTCGTATATGTCCCCACAACCAGAAGGGTCCAGCGGATGTAACGGTATATTTCAAAATCTGTCATACTTAGAAGAAGTTACCGGTGAAAACTTTGGCACAAATGACTCATTTTCAATTTTTCCAATTTTCAACTGTTAGTTTCTATAAAAAAACCTTGAAGGATCTACAAAACTGACCCCTTGCTGATTTCAGAATTTTGTCTACTTGTTTGAAATGTATAGCTTTCCAGGATCCATTATTGCTTTCATACCCATTTCTACCATTAACTGGAAGGAAGTTGAAAGCACAGAAAATAGCAAAAATAGGCTATGTCCCAGTAAAATGCCAAAACTGTGTAAAAAATGTTGGTTTTCTGACAAAAGTCAGTCTGTCGCTGAAAGCTGGGAAGATGGTGATTTCAGCACCACAAACCCTTTGGCTGTATTTTGGCTAGTTTCTGGGTCCCCTCCAAGGGAATCAACAAACCCTGGGTACCTTTAAAATCACCATGATGTTGGAAGAAAAGGACGCAAATTTGGCGTGAATACCCTATGTGGTCAAAAAGTTACAGGGGCCTAAGGTCGAACTACCCCAAATAGCCAAAAAAGGCTTAGCACAGGGGGGGGGGGGGAAGGCCTAGCAGCGAAGGGGTTAAGGGAATTCCCAATGCTAACCTATGAGAGGAGCAGCACTCACTGTAGTGAAAAACGAAATAGGGTGTTTGTCACTATCAGGACATGCCACACAATAAAGGCACATGTCCTACCTTCTACTTACGCAGCACCCTGCCCATAGGGCTACCTAGGGCCTACATTAGGGATGACCTATATGTAGTAAAAGGGGAGTTTCAGGCTTAGCAAGTAACTTTAAATGGCAAGTCACTGTGGCAGTACGCTGCGCATGCAAGCCCTGCAGTGGCAGGCCTGAGACAGGTTTGAAAGGCTACTTTTGTGAGTGGCGCAAGCAGCGCTGCAGGCCCACTAGTAACATTTAATTTACAGGCCCTGGGTATATGGGATACAACTGTACAAGGGACTTACAAGTAAATTAAATATGCCAAACAGGTGTAGACCAATCATACCATGTTTAAAGGAGAGAGCACATGAATAGCAGTGGTAATGTGCCCAGAGTCATAAATCCAACAAAAACGGGTCAGAAAAAAAAACAGGAAGAAGGCTAGTAGTTTGGGATAATCCTGCAAAAAGGGCCAGGTCCAACTCGAACCCTTAGCAAAATGTATTGTAATGAACTTCAAGAGTTTATGTGTTGAAACTGTTCTTGTATGAAGTGATCTGTTACCCATCTGGGTCTAGTTCTCTTTACATAAAGCTGCAGACATTTAAAATAAAATACGAAGTACATGCTTTTGCTAGTAATCTCTTCTCAGCCTGCGCCCATGTCTTGAGAGCCAAACTAGACAAGTTTACAGAGCAATGTATTCTTGGTTCATACATTGATGTTTGACAGATTTGTGATGGTTAATTCCATATTGCCACAATAATTATATCTGTGAACACATTTTCTCACTTTCTTCTAAGCTTCAGAGAAAAGTGTAAGGTTCCAGATATAGGAACCTATCCATTTGTTCACAAAAATGTGCACATATTAAAAGTGAAAATGTAAAACAGTCAGCATGCATAGACATTTTGTTGAGTAAAACCCCTTAAGTAAAGCACATGTGAAAACACAGTCCATTATCAATTAAAACATGAAAACAATATTTGAATTTTTACAAAAAACAACAGAGAACTACAAACATTTTTTTCAAATTATGCAGACACAATCTTACTTGTGCAAATGATTTTCTTCCAGTTCTGTTGCATATTAGACGGAGAAGCTTGAAAGCTGCTAGCCCGATGTAGCGCTGATGAGAAATATAAAGAAACCGGTTTAGCACAGTACATTTTTATGAAACACGTTTAGGATGTCCAAACAATTCTCTCACTTTGAAGTCTGAGAAAGAAAAGTAAACAGGCGCCCCCGGAAAACAGCGTCTGTCAATTGATCTCGGTCCTTGAATGCACAGCAAATATGACAAGATAAGAACAAGATTTACAGGCCTGTTTACAGAAACGGAGCTCAGAGTGAGTGAAAACACGAGTGATATTTTGTTGAGTAAAAGCTCTTAAACAAAGCATATGTGATAACGCAGTCAATTATTCATTAAAACATGAAAACAATATTTGCATTTTTTGTAAAAACAACAGAGAACTATAAAAACTTTTTTCAAATTACACAGACACAATCTTACTTGAGCGAATGATTTTCCTCCATTTCTGTTGCACAGTAGATGGAGAAGCTTGAAAGCTGCTAGCCCGATGTAGCGCTGATGAGAAATATAAAGAAACCGGTATTGCACAGTACGTTTTCATGAAACATGAACCATGTTTAGGATATCCCAAAACTCCTCTCACTTTGAAGTGCGAGAAATTAAAATAAACAGGCACCCTCAGAAAACAGTGTCTGTCATTTGACCTTGGTCTTTGAATGCACAGCAACTGTGATGCGATAGGAACAAGATTACAGGTCTGTTTACAGAAATGGAGTTCGGAACGAGTGAAAACATGAGCTCTCGTGTGAAATGCTCTTAAAGAAAGAAAAAAGTGGTTCCTAAAACAGTTGCTAATATGGGATCAGTGGATGGATAGTAGTAACTGGTCCATGATCTTGGGGGGGGGGCTAAACACAGGAAGAGGCATGACGCATGGATGCCAGGGACAAATGGGGAGAAAGAATATGAGAGCGACGATAGAGCCAGCAAATGGGAAACCTATGGGTGGGTTAAAGTCCACATAGTGAATACAACATGTCTCTTTGAGACAGCGCATGCGCTTTCTAGCCGAGACTTGCTGTGCGCTTGTTTGTTACCGGTCTGCCGGAGCCTTTCTTTTTCCAACGTCTGGTTCTTGTGGTGTCACATTAGGAGCAGCTCGATGGTGTCTGTCCTGAGCAATAAAGAGCCAACATGTGCACCACAGCACACTTGCTGAGTGATGATTCTCCCGGAAATAGGAGCTGCCGAACAAATTGTTGCCACCCACTTCACTGTGTTGCTATCGGCCAGCTCTGCTCCTTCCCCTTTATGTGAATAATGCTCTAATGACCGTGCCCTTGGCCACTTCATAAGCGCCCCTTTTGAAATCCAAGCACTGCTGCTTTCTGCAGCCACTTCGATCAGGCTGATGTCACTCTCCTTGCTTGTGCCTCGAGGAATAGACCTTGCCCAGCCAGCAAATGCGCAGGAGGACACCAACCTCGCAAAAAAAATGATTTTAGATCGTTTCACAGGGGAGCATCAAAAGTGAGCACTTCTTTTAAAGCTGCTCCATTGTGTTCATTCTCTCCCATTTGTCTCCTCCCCGATGCTGGAAGGGCAACGCCTCTGTGACCGTTTTTTTTTTATCATAATGATTATTGATTTTTACTTTAACATTCGTGGACATCTAGACAGTTGAGGATTGCGCATATTGTGACATAGCATTTAATACAAAGTTACATTTTTACACATCTGTAATATATATACAGTTATTGTCATCTTCATATCAATCTGTTGTACCACTGTGAGATAATGCGAACTTTACAAACTGGATTCAACTGTGCTTATTATCAACATATACTTTATAAATTTGCTGAACGGACCCTTGGTGCTTGTTACCAATACATGCATAATTTATGCTGTTATGATGGTTGATGGGCTTTCTGACGGAGTCCGTAGTGGTTATGTATGAAGAGGGGTTGATCGAAGTTTCGATTCTACGTAAGTGAGATACTTTTGCCATTCTGAAGGGTTAGGGCTTGTAGTTTTTTTTTAATAGTGTTTTGTTGCTGTACGTGTTCTGCAATCAACGCTTTCGTAAGGTCTGTGAGCCACATGGGAATGCATGGCGGTAGGGTTGACTTCCATGACATGGCCAGTCTACGTTTGGCCTAGCCGAGTGCCAGATCCAAAAATGTATTGATGTTTTCTGCATGGTGGTGCGTTTGGGTATTCCCAACAGGAAGTGTAGCCCCTGCGTTTCCACTAAGGTCTCGGTGGCTTCCGATAAAGTGGCTGCCACCTCGTTTCAATATGTTATTATGTGTGGGCAATCCCAAACCATATGAGGAAACGTGGCATCAGTACTATGACAGTAGGGGCAAATGTCAAGGGAATCCCTCATACATCCGCGCTAGTCTGTGTGGGGTTAAGTAAGTATGATATAGATAGTTAAATTGTGTGTATTTAATTCTAGCATTTATTGATATCTTTTTGGGTAGGACAGGCTCTGTGCCCACTGTTTATCTGTTAGTGCGGTTTCGAGGCCGTATCCCAATAGTCTCTTAGTGGTGCCATAAGGGTCGTGGTATCTGGTTTAAGTGAGTTGTATAGCATAGTGATTGCTCTTTTGCCCGTGCCATGTGTTAATATCAGAGGTTTTTGGTTCGTCCTGTTTGGCACCCCACGTCTGAAATAACTGTTGTGTTAGCGATGCGTATATTAAAAATGATCTGGGGGATATTCTGTAATCGTCGACAAGTATTGTAAATTTACAAAGTGTGGATTCGACGAATAGGTCGTCCAAGTTGTAAGGCCAGCAGAGAACCATTCCGCCATTTCCGGGCGTCGCATTCCCATTTTTGAGTTTGGAATTACCACTATAGGTAGGTCTGGGGCGTAAGGTGGGGGTGAGTGCTTAGTCCACACATACCGGATTCAACAGCTGCGAGCTGTGGACATTAGTATACTTTCAGGGTTCTTCTGGATTACCGCGTTTGACCCATTCAGCCATTCCAGAACTGTTTTTGAGTATTATGTGGTGCCCATTGCCTCAGTTCAGAGATGTGATTTGCTTGCCACCTCATCGGCCATTGCAGCTGTGAAGCCGCATAGTATTTCTCATAATTAGGTGCGCCCAACCCTCCCTCTGGGATTGGAGCATAGAGTTTCGTGAGGGCTACTCTGGCTCTAGACTTGCCCCAAGCTAAGGATGTAAGGACTGATTTCAGATCCCGGAAGATTTTGCTCGGCAATGGGAATGGTAGAGCCGCAAAATAGTATATTAGTCGTGGAAGTAGTAGCAGTTTGGATATAGCTATGCGACCCTTTGGGGAGAGAGGTAGCTCCGTCCAGAATGTCATGGAGGAACGAGCCCTAGTGATTGCCCTTCCCAAGTTGCCTTCTATTATATCCGCTTGCGTGTGGTATATTTGAATCCTTAGGTATTTAATGGAGTCGTATGTCCAGGTAAGAGCATCCTGTGGTAGAGCCACCCTTTGTTCTGGCGATTGGGGAGTCATCAGGAATAAAAGGGTTTTTTCCCAGTTTAATTTGAGGCCAGAGGTATGCATGAAGGATTCCAATAGCGTCATCAGGTCAGCTAATATTGCTTGTTGTCCTTGGAGGTAAATCAGAGCATCGTCTGCATATAATTAGATGATATGCCATTGATTATGTACTCTGATGCCCCAATACACTGCGCAGCAGCACCGTGTGCACGTTTAAGGCTCCATCGCCAGGGCAAAAATGATAGGTGATAGGGGGCACCCCTGTCTGGTGCCGACATCGATACAGAACGAGTCCGAGATAAAGCGGCCAGTCTTGACCCTGGCCTTTGGTGCATTATATAATAATCTAATCCATTTCAGGAACTTGGGGCCGATGCCATACCGCGTTAGTACAGCGCCCAGATACTTCCATCCCAGTGTGTCAAATGCCTTTTCTTTATCCAATGAGGCTATCCATGGCGGTTCCCCTGTTGTACATGCCCAATCTAGAATTGGAAAAGTCGACGTAAATTGAGGCTGGTGTTTCTGCCAGGAATGAATCCATTTTGGTCCGAGTGCACCAATGGTTGTGTAACCTCCGTTAGTCTATTGGCCAGAACCTTGCCCAGTATCTTGTAATTTGTATTCAATAGAGATAGCGGGCGATAGGAACCCAGTTGTTATGGGTCCCTGCACAGCTTCTCGCATTGAGGGCGGGAATGTGCCCCGACCGTAGGCATCCGAGTATACTCGGTGAAGGCGTGGGACCATTTGTGTGCTATAGGTGGTGTAAAACTATAAGGCCCAGCCGTCTGCTCCGGGGTCTTCCCCCTTGCCAGTTGTTGTATGGCCTCCGTTATCTCGGTAGCTGAGATGGGGGCTTCCAAGGTTTCATGATAGTTGGGTGGGATTTGAGGGACTGCTATTTGTTCTAAGAATGTCAGCAATTCTGTCCTCGTTTGAGTTGGGGTTCGCTGTATAGGGATGCGGAATACTGCTGGAAAGCTGAATTTATCTCAGCTTGTGTGTTGACCAATTGGCCCTCCAAGTTATGTATGGTGGTGATTGGTGTATGGGTTAGGTCTGTCTTTAATAGCCAGGCCAGTGTCCTGCCGGCTTTATCACCCTCCGCATTTTTCTTAGCTAGATATCTTTTATAGTCTAAAGTGCATAATCTGTCTAGTGTCTCATTGCAGGATAATCGGGTTTGAGCTAATCTAGGCGCTGCCTGCGGTTTAGTGGGTAGATGGCGTTCATGTCGCCGTATCTCCTCCTCCAGACCCTCCAGCTCTTTGGTAAGTGTCATACGTGCCCCATATACCGCTTTTATCATATATCCTCGCATGACCACTTTGAAGACGTCCCACTTGACACCGACGTTGGAGGCCTTGTCTTCGTTGTCTAAGAAGTATTATGTGATAGATTGTGTTAGTGAGTCGCGTAATGGGGCATCTCAACATTTACTGTAAACGCTCTTCAGATAATCTGCGTCATCAATCCAGTCCTTGTTTAAATTTCACGTTTTCCTTTATCTTATATTTCCTAAAATAATTAGCTGTTTCCAGATACTGTGTTGCTTTAGTTTTTTTCAAGAAACACATGGCTCTTGTGTAATGCACACTATGAACTGAGTCACCTGAAGTGTCTGGGTGAGTTCAGGTTGTCGGCAGGTGTTTCTAAAGAGGCGCGATTGGGAGCTCTGGGGCTGAGGCTGAAGGCAGTGTGTTTCTCACAGTGCCTGTCAGTAGATCATGAAGGTGGCCAGACTACATGCACCTCCAATCCTTGGCCTCTCTGCAGAGGGCACAGAGCGATGGTGACATACGTACCAATTGTAATTGTGAGAAAGTATGTGAAGGAGGTCTGCAGCTGTCACAAAAGGACAAGACAAATGGAAAAGAAAATGCAGTTCTTACAGGTGAGTGGCCGAGTTGTGTGTGGTCGGGTGGTGAATGGGAGGAGATGACAGGGAATACGTGCAGGAGAAAGTGAAAAGACATGCTGAAGCGGAAGAGACCAAATGTGAGATATATACATGGAGAATTCCAGAAAGATGTGGGGAGAGAAAGGGTGTAAATATCTAACAGAGTTAGAGATTGCGGAGGAAAGTGATGTAAATGGAAGTTCAGGAGTGAAATAGACACTGCAAAGCCCATTGCACCTTCGACAGATTTGAGGAATGTTTAATTCACAGTCTCATATTTTCTGAAATGAAACATTTTCAATTCTAAACATTCACAACAGTATCATAGGTTACTCATGCATTTTATACTGCTGAGAAAATGAGAAATTTCAGGTTGATGGTGAAAGCAGATCAGCTGACTGCATGCATACCGTCCTGTCCGATGCTGTACAGGTGCTGTGCATAGGACCTCCTCTTAATGCTAGGAATTGCCCTGCATCTGTCATTGTTTACACAGCCTGGTTGCATTTGTACTTCATGGACCAGCGCCTTAGGACAAAGCAAGTTGATGACTTACAATTGCTTCTGATGCAGTTAGTTTAGAATTTCCAAGGCCCCTGAATCACACCTCATTCAGGGTTGCAGCCTATTTCTCATTTGGCAGTGCAGTGCACTCCCAGGGGCATATTTACGTTCCCTGGCGCATCCCTGCAAATCAGCAGGGATGCGCCAGGGAAAATGCGTCACGCAAGTTTACCCTTGCGCCAGGTCCGATGCGCCGCATTTATAATGCGGCGCATCGTGGCGCAAGGATAAGCAGATGCGTGACGCATCTGCCAGCGGAAGGTTGGCGCAGTGCTGAAGTTGTGTCGCAAGCGCGGCGCAGCTCCAGCACTGTTCCAACCTTCCCTATCCCTAACATGGTGCGTCAATCCTTACGCCTGCTTGAAGCAGGCGTAAGGATTTGACGCACCAGCGCTCGAGAAAAGTGACTGCGTGAAATCTTGTAGATTTCACTACGTCACCTTTCCGGCGTTCCTGCGCCGGAACGCCCCCCTGCGCCAGTACGCCCACATAAAACCTGACGCAGGTTTCATGTGGCGCAGGGGTTTACTACGTGACGCATCTCCCTAAATGCGTCACGTTGTAAATATAGCGCAACTCGGCGCATGGTTTGCGTCGCCACTGCGTCACATGCGTGACGCAACGGCGGCGCCAAAGTGGCGCAAGGGGCTTGTAAATATGCCCCTCAGTGTGCAGCTGCAGGACTGAGACTGAGCTGGTAGTTTGGCTGTGGTTGTGGAGGTGAAACCGTCACAGAGGCTTTGCTATGTCTAATGATGGAGCGATGACTTACAGCGTTAAGGTGGCAGTATCCTTGTCATTGATGACAGGTAGCTGTAATGTGTCTGCAAATTGGGACGAGCAATTTGCAGACACCGATAGTAATGTAATATAATCTGGATTACATTACAAGGTGCCCTGGCTCTGAAATTCCGAACTACTTCTGTAAAAGCTAGATTGCATGTTCCAAAAAGCATATTAACATAAGTAGCACTGTCCTGAATTACCTAAATAGCCAATTATTTAAAGGATTGCTGAATGCCAAAAGCTAGTTACTGGAGAACAAATGAGAAGGTAGTTCATTCCAGGATCTGGCTGCAGTAATAAAATGCCGACCACTGCTGCCGGTTCGCCTGAACCTGGGAATACGCAAGAAGTTAGTACGCCTGAACCTAGGAATACGCAAGAAGTTGACACGCCTGAACCTAGGAATATGCAAGAAGTTGGTACGCCTGAACCTAGGAATACGCAAGAAGTTGGTACGCCTGAACCTGGGAATATGCAAGAAGGTGGTGCACCTGAACCTGGGAATACGGAAGAAGTTGGTACGCCTGAACCTGGGAATACGAAAGAAGTTGGTACGCCTGAACCTAGGAATACGCAAGAAGTTGGTACACCTGTACCGGGGAATACGCAAGAAGTTGGTATGCCTGAACCTGGGAATACACAAGAAGTTGGTACGCCTGAACCTGGGGATACGCAAGAAGTTGGTATGCCTGAACATGGGAATACGCAAGAAGTTGGTACGCCTGAACCTTGGAATACTGAAGAAGTTGGTACACCTGAACCTGGGAATACGGAAGAAGTTGGCATGCCTGAACCTGGGAATACGCAAGAAGTTGGTACGCCTGAACCTGGGGATACGCAAGAAGTTGGTATGCCTGAACATGGGAATACACAAGAAGTTGGTACGCCTGAACCTGGGAATACGCAAGAAGTTGGTACGCCTGAACCTGGGGATATGCAAGAAGTTGGTACCCCTGAACATGAAAATACACAAGAAGTTGGTACGCCTGAACCTGGGAATACACAAGAAGTTGGTACGCCTGAACCTGGGAATACACAAGAAGTTGGTACGCCTGAACCTGGGAATACGCAAGAAGTTGGTACCCCTGAACATGGGAATACGCAAGAAGTTGGTACGCCTGAACCTGGGAATACTCAAGAAGTTGGTACTCCTGAACCTGAGAATACGCAAGAAGTTGGTACGCCTGAACCTGGGCATACGCAAGAAGTTGGTACTCCTGAACATCAGAATACTCAAGAAGTTGCTACGCCTGAACCTAGGAATACTCAAGAAGTTGGTACCCCTGAACATGGGAATACGCAAGAAGTTGGTACGCCTGAACCTGGGAATACTCAAGAAGTTGGTACTCCTGAACCTGAGAATACGCAAGAAGTTGGTACTCCTGAACCTGGGAATACGCAAGACGTTGGTGCCAGAAGATCGTAAAGACCACATAGATACATATCGAGAGAATTTGGCCTGCTTGTAAGATGGGCCCATGGAGTGACTGACCTGATGGGCCAGACTTAGGAACTTGAACAGCATTCTTCTTTCAATCTGGAGCCAATGCAGGTGTCTTAGGACAGTTGAAGCAGAAGCCGAGTGAGGGAAAGATGCCCACACTGACAGTTTAATGTGGGCAGCTGGCAAGTTAGCGTTTGAGCATCCCAAGTGGAATAAAACATTATATCGTGTTCAGGCACATAGACTGAACTGCATCCCTCGGATGCAGAGCAAGTTGAGGGCAGATATCCAGATGCATGGCTGATGCGGACTCCGAGCAACTGAATATTCTTACGTGGAACGTTAGGGGCTTAGGGGACCCGAGGAAGAAGAGACACATATTAGCCTACTTGGACAGGCATAGAGTGCACATAGCTATGTTACAGGAAACACATTTTGCATCTCAGAAACCAAATAACTTTGCAAGCAAATGGGCGGAGCACAGAGTCTTTTCCTCTTATTCCTCCTATGCGAGGGGAGTGGCCATACTCATAAAAAAACGGATACCCTTCCACCTAGCGGGAGCCACCTGGGACTCACAGGGACGATACTGTCTGGCATGGGGGCGACTGGGGACTGTCACAGTGACTTTGGCCTGTTGCTATGGACCGAACGTAGATGCCCCGGAGTTTTACACCACATTGTGGGCTAAAATATTTGATATAGGCTCCAGTCACATTATTTGGGGGGGGGATTTCAATGTTACATACAACCCGCTGTTGGATAGGTCACACCCCGCTCCTCACCACTATACAAAAGCACGTGCGATTATAAAAGACACCATAGCCACCTACCAGTTAATAGATGCCTGGAGACATACGCATCCCGCAGCACAGGAGGGAACACATTACACAGCACAGGCAGCGTCGTGGGCGCGATTGGACTATTGGCTTCTGTCCCGGGGGCTGGGCCCAGCTATATCTCGGGTACAGCACTTGGCCAGAACTTACTCAGACCATGCCCCGGTAAAACTCACATTATCCTCCTCAGAATTCGGCGCACCGCGCAGTCCTTGGCGACTACATGCTCCTATTTTACTAGACACGGTCTTTCAGGAAGAGCTGCGGGAGGAGATACGTTTTTTTTTGGAGAGGAATAAGGGGTCGGTGGACAATGTAGAAACCATTTGGGAGGCATTCAAAGTTACACTCCGAGGGTTCTGCATCTCCAAGGGATCGGGTGTCCTTAAAGACATAACTAATACACTACATAAGTTAGAAGCAGAGCTTAAGACCCTGGAGGCGAGGTTGGCCGCAGGCCCGGACAACCCCGCTCAAATCAAGTTTAGAGAGAAGCTTACGGATTATATGGACACAGCGCAGAGGGAAACGAGATTTCGAGGTAGATTCTGGGTGGCCCGCGCCTACGGAGAGGGAGAGAGGCCTGGTAGGACGCTAGCGAATACGATTGGGAAGCCTCGCCACTCAAACTATGTATTGGAACTCGAGGACTCAGATGGGGTGGTCTACCGTGATACTACCAATATCCTAAATGCCTTTACACGTCACTACGCTCGCCTGTATACCACAAATAGAACAGACGCCCTCGACCTAGAGAGCTATCTGGGGGATGTGACACTAGGCTGGCTAAGTGACGCCCAACGAGAATTTTTATGTGCCCCATTCGAATTGGACGAGGTCAGGGAAGCTATTATGAGCATGCAATCAGGGAAAGCCACGGGCACAGACGGCATCCCTATAGAATTCTACAAAACATATATAGATCTTATGGCCCCTATCTTACGCGAGGTGTATGAAGAATCGCTAGATGTTGGCTGCCTACCGGCATCCATGAGAGAGGCTCTCTTTATCTCGCTCTTGAAGCCAGGGAAGTCGCCTCAACATTGCGATTCCTATAGGCCGCTGTCCCTCCTTAATTGTGATGCCAAAATATTAGCCAAACTCATCGCTAATCGACTGAGCCTGTTGCTGGAAAAGCTGATCCTCCCTGATCAGTCTGGATTTGTGCCTGGGAGAGCTACCTCTCATAATCTGAGAACCCTGTTTGCTATTCTGAATAATGTCTCACCCGACCTACCCCTAGCTGCCATCTTCTTGGATGCCACCAAGGCCTTTGATTCAATTGAATGGGACTATATCTTTGGGGTCATGTTGCGGATGGGCTTCCCACCCCTTTTCCTTTCCTGGATTAAATTATTATACCAAGTACCGGTTGCCAAGGTGCTCATGAATGGACACACATCTCAGACATTCCAGATCACCAGGGGTACCCGGCAGGGATGCCCGCTGTCCCCCTTGATCTTCGCTCTTGCAGTGGAGCCATTGGCGGCGAAACTGCGGCAACATCACAATGACAAGGCTCTACGGTGCAATATGCGGCAAATACTTATATCCCTATACGCCGATGATATCACCCTGTATATCCGTGACCCACAACATAATTTAAATCCAGTACTTCGGGAATTTATCGTTTTTGGGAAACTATCGGGGATTCAGATTAACTGGGGGAAGTCTTGTATTTTCCCTCTGACAACAGCAACAATCCGCTTTCCGTTGGATTATCCCTTAGAATGGTGCGAGGAGGAGCTGCGGTACTTGGGAATCCGCGTCACTAGGGACAGAGACGAATTGATGCGCCTAAATTATGGAAACGCAATGACTCGCATAACTGACTACGTGACCCGCTGGATTACATTACCCCTCTCCATAGCGGGACGAGCATCCTTAATTAAAATGGTGATACTTCCCCAATTGCTTTATCTGTTTTTAAACATACCATACTATCCAGGGGCATTCTTCTTTAAGACGCTCAGATCTGAGCTGACGCGACTGGTATGGGGGGGTAAACAACCGAGATTGCAGTGGAATGTGCTTACCAGACCATACTCCCAGGGGGGGTTCGGCATACCAAATCTCGAATTATATTACATCAGTGCACAAGCTCACTTTGCATGGTTCTGGGTGAAACAGCCACGATATATGCCACAGGTTGCGGCGGAACAATGGCTTGCACACCCCATCCCCATAGATGGAGCATTGTACGACATAGCCGGCACTAGGGGTAAGACGCTGACCACTATCAACTGTACCACTAAAGCATGGCAACGCATGGGATGCATGCTGAACGTCCCCATGCTTTACTCCCCATTACTACCCCTCACTTATCATCCAAGTATGCCTCTCCTCCAAGAAATAATATTCCATAACATTAGAGAACGCACGCACATTAATACCTGGGGGGATTTATATCAAAACGGCCAATTCCGCACAGCTGACCATGTTTTCCAGGGCTTGCAACAGACTCCACTCGACGTTTTTATATATTCGACTAAGACAGGGAGTCCGGTCTCTTACCCCGGAATTCCCAGCGGAACCTCAGGTGCTTGCACCACTACAACTAATGCTCAAAAGCACAACGACAAAACGCCTTGTATCCCTTATATATCGAGCGGTGCATACACAGAGGGAATTGCCGGTCACACTGTCCCGCACAAGATGGGGTGAGGAGCTGGGTCTTGCCCTGACGGATGACCAATGGGAGCATTGCTGCTTGCAGACTGAGCGGGTCTCGGCCAGCAGCAGGCTGCGTATCATACACTATAAATTCCTTCACAGACTGTATTACACCCCAGCCAAAATGCACAGACACCATCTGCGAGACTCGGACAGATGTGACAGATGTAGAGCTCCAGGAGCAGACTTTTGCATCTGGCTTGGGAGTGCCCGGGGTGCATGAATTCTGGGGGCAAGTCTTTGACGCTCTAGATCTGATGACGAACACACACATTGAACCAACACCGCTGACGGCCTTGCTGGGCTACGTCCAACCAGTACAGGCGACGCATCGTAAATATGTGGCCCTTGCGCTACTCATGGCTAAGAGGCGGGTGTCCTGCAGATGGGGCAGGGGGAGGGCACCCAAATTCAAGGTCTGGCTTGATGACTTGGTGTATTGCCAGGACCAACTCACCACATATGCGGAACTGCTGCCTAGGGCCTCTAGACCCAGGGATATCTGGGCCCCCTTAACATGTTATCTGCTGCAGCGCCCAAATGAGACCCCAAAAGCCAGCACGGCAGCGATTTCCCCTTAAGGAGCACAGAGCGCGCACAACAAATAGAAGGACCCACCCATGCGAGAGATAGAGATGCTGCCTGTGTACTAAACGTAATGCATTCTGGTATGGTTTAGCTTAATACCAGCATAGGCAATAGCACACTAACGCTGTAAGGAAATCATGACCAACATTTTGTGCATATTGTATACTGCATTGATGCAATGTCCTCTGCCTTTATGACGTTCTGTAACTAATGTATTATGTCTTGCTGTGCCAAGCGAACTGGACTAATGTACTAATTGCCTGAAAAGATGATATGCTGGAAATGTATCACCTGCTGCATATATGGATTCTTTTGATATAATGTTTGTTTGAAAAACAATAAAAAAAATAAAATAAAAAAAAAGAAGCCGAGTGAGGGAAGTGCAAAGCCAGCTTAGCTGCAGCTTTGCGGATGTGTTAGAAATGCAACATCACACTTTGTGAATAACCCAAGAAAAGGGAGTTCCCATAGTCCAGTCTACTGAGTATTGTAGCATGGACAACCAATGGACGAGGGTCAGCAGGCAATGATGGAAGAATTTGTCATAAAAGTGTATTAAAATGAAGCACTTGGATGAAAGATGATGAACACATTCACTGAATGTGAGCCGAGAGTCAAAAAAGACTCCCAAATTTCTAACCTTGGACACTGGGGTGTGAGAGCTGCCAAGTTGAGATGAATGACATCCTGAAGGCAAAGAGGCAGCCGCGCCGTGCACTGACACTATCATAGTTTCTGCTTTATCTGAATTACATTTCAAACAATTACTGTTCAACCAGGTAGCCCCCTGAGTTATTATACAAGTGTCAAATCTGAGTGACGGATCAGAATAGTTGTTATCCAATGAGATAACAATTTGAGTTATTGACATGCATGCGAATCAAAGCAGCGAGTGACTGGACATCAATGTTAAAAAGGTTGGGGCTTAATGTACACCCTTAGGTCCCCCGCATACTAAAGGATTAAACTGGAAGCACCAAGGGTCTATGAACATCGTCTAATAAAAAGAATCAAGGTAACCTCCTAACCAATCAAAGACAGAGCCATCCATGCCTACCTTGCACAGTCTGGTCAGCAGAATGATATGAGTGACAACATTCAATTCAAAAGAGCTTTATTCGGTATATACAGCCACCATAAAAGCAAGAACAACATTTAAAACAGTTGTATTAAGACATTCCAATGCATAAAACAGGCCAGTTAATTATCAAGCACAATGCCTTTCCTAGCAGCAATTGTTTTTTGAATAAAAGAAGCAACATAAAAACATATCCCAGGATCTTTAAGAGCAACCAATAAGTTCATAGCAGCATGGGTTGTTCTCACATTGAATTTTATAAAAAATGGTTTCAGATAAAAACGTCTTAGAAATAAATAAAACTTACAGAAAAGCATAAAGTGTATGGTGCTTAGTTTCGATAGCCCATCACAGGGGCATGGAGTAGAAGGACACATTTTCATAGTAGGGAAGGCAACTAAGTGATGTACTATACCTAGTCTCAACCGAGTCAGGACGAAGCGGTGTGAGGCCCTAGTCACTACGGACAGGTAATCTTGGAATCCCGCACTGAGCTCAATCTGTTGATAAAATACAAAGGTGGGTTGCTTCCCTACCGCTCTCCTACGAGTCTCTATATTATGAGCTAAAAAGGTATCCTTGATCTCCTGTTTAGATATGGTTGTCACACAACCTGGATCTCCCTCAATCTGGAGATTAAATAAATTACAAAACGAATCATGGATATATTTAAGACAGGGGATACGTGAACTTTTGTCCAGGAGTAGGCAATCTTTAATGACGGATTGAGTAAATTTAGTCTCATCTTTGGCCCAGATGGATCTCCATAGCAGTAAAGGCCGCATAGCAATCTGATCCGATAGGTAGTTTATTCCTACTTCACGATGTATTATTTCAGTCGACGCTGATGGAGGTAGACACAAAAGGCATTTTAGGAATGAATTTTCTTTGTGTTGTAGAATCTGATTATGATTATGACCCCACACCATTGCACCATAGAGGGCTGTGGCAACACATCTAGCCTTATATATGTCTACCATATCCTTAATGCGGCGATTGCCTAGTTTTAATGCAAATCTAAAAATCCCGTGGGCACTCTTAACCATCTTTGAGCGAACATTAACAAGTTCGTGCATCCAATTCCCATTACCTGAGTAGGTTATTCCCAGGTAACAAAAGGTTTTAACAGATTCTACTGGGGAACTCTCTATATAGAAGATTTTACATTTCTTGGTTTTCTGGCCACAGACCATGACAAAAGTTTTGGTCTTGTTAATTACTAGTTTTTTATTATTAATAACGTGACTAAAATTATCTATTAATCGTTGTAAGCCAACTGGGGTTCTAGAAAGCAACACCGCGTCGTCTGCGTAAAGTAAGATGGGTACGGGGCTGCCAGCAATTTGGGGAGCATCTGCCTGTACCGACCGGAGGGCTTTGTCAACTTCATTTATAAATAAAGAGAAAAGTATTGGTGCTAAGACACAGCCCTGGCGGATACCTCTTTTGACCTCAAAGTGCGGTGTGCACTCACCTCGCTGTCCATATCGCACCTTGCACAAAAGTTTCTCATGCAGCCTTGTGAGGAAGAAAATTATTTGTTTAGGGGCCCCAAGGTTAAGCAAAGTTGGTCACAGATAGTGTGATCAACAAGGTCAAACGCACTGCTAAGATCTGCAAAACACAGGTATAATCTTCCCTGCTTAGCGTGCGTATATTTGCCTATCAAAAGTTCTAAGTTAATACATTGCTCGAGGGTTCCCAGCCCTTTTCTGAAACCATATTGGACTGGTGAGAGTATCTCGTTTTCAGTGGCCCAATCTTCAAGTCTCACCAGTAATATTCTGCTCATCACTTTAACTGATGAATCCAGAAGCGAAATGGGGCGATCATTTTTTGCTTCGTGTTTTATGCCTTTTTTAAAAATAGGAATTATCACCGATTGACCCCATGATGGCGGTATACACTCCGTCACTGCTAGGTTAAAAGTTCTAGCTAAAATAGGACTCCATAGATCTATTTCAGCTTTGTAAACGTCAATGGGGACCCCATCTGGGCCTGGTGCTTTACCACCCCTACTTCCAGTCAATCCGACCTGTACTTCATCGATTGTAATATCTAAGGGCATCACCGGCCACTTACTTCCTGTTATGCTTAGCGTCCTAGATACATCAGGATCAGATGGATTAAAAATACTAGAAAAGTGTCTCACCCACGTGTCACAATTAACATGAGAAAGTAATTCTGGGAATGAATCACTCTTTAAAAACAGCGAGTTCACAGTTTCCCAAGATAGCTTGTTGTTCGCTGTATCCGCTGCCATGGATAACTTATCCCACGCTAGCTCTTGGAACTTGCTTTTCCTTGCCTTAAGAAGCCAATTTATAATTAAAACGTAAGTTTTTATTTTTTGCAATATTTCTAGGTTTACTGCCTAATGCTTGTTTAAGATGGCTTAGTGCCTGGGTACAAGTATGATCAAACCAACCTCTGTGTTGTCTGCTTTTTTTCCTGGATGGTGCAGTCAGTATCCCCTCAATTACAACATTAATTTTTGGGACATTGGCTAACAGCAGGGAGGGACTGACATCCTCATTGAGGCAATAAGAAATCTCTGCATCACATTTTGTAACAATTTCATATAATACTTTTGTTGGTTCCACACCAGCCCATGTAATACGTGTCCCATTTGGTCTAATAGGAGCGATACTTGTTATGAAATCTTGATTTGCTACCATTTTTTGGCCCCAGACTAGAGTCAACATAGAAATACAGTTATGGTCACTCAGTGCCTGCTCTGTAATCCATGGAGTAGAGCACAAATGGCTACTGCGCCCCCCGACACAGCCCCGCACCCGCCACCCTACCTCTGGTCCCGCCCCCCTCCCTTACTTAATGCCGACCGCTGCGGGGGAGCGCGTGTGAAGCCTTGACCTCTGATCCAGGCCAGCACTCCCCAGCAGCTCCGCCTCACAGTCGCACTGCTCCGGTTCAGAGCCCTTCCACGAGCAGGGTTCGCGCCGGCAGCCCATCCCAGCGCCTCAGGTGTTCTCTCCTTTTTGCCTGCTGTTCCGTTTTTATTGTAATCTCCTCATTGCTGCTTGGACTATTGTGTGTTGTTTTACTTGTGTTTATTTCCCCGCTGTATTTTGCTCGCCTCTTTCCCGCCGCTGCTGCCCCTGCGGCCCCACCCCCTGACACAGCCCTGCTCCCGCCACCCTACCTCTGGTCCCGCCCCTCCCCTACTTAATGCTGACCGCTGCGGGGAGCGCGTGTGAAGCCTTGACCTCTGGTCCAGGCCAGCACTCCCCAGCAGCTCCGCCTCACAGTCGCACCGCTCCGGTTCAGAGCCCTTCCATGAGCAGCGTTCGCACCAGCAGTCCGTCCCAGCACCTCAGGTGTTCTCTCCTTTTTGCCTGCCGTTCCGTTTTTATTGTAATCTCCTCATTGTTGCTTGGACTGTTGTGTGTTGTTTTACTTGTGTTTATTTCCCCGCTGTATTTTGCTCGCCTCTTTCCCGCCGCTGCTGCCCCTGCGGCCCCGCCCCCTGACACAGCCCCGCACCCGCCCCCCTACCTCTGGTCCTGCCCCCCTCCCCTACTTAATGCCGACCGCTGCGGGGGAGCGCGTGTGAAGCCTTGACCTCTGGTCCAGGCCAGCACTCCCCAGCAGCTCCGCCTCACAGTCGCACCGCTCCGGTTCAGAGCCCTTCCACGAGCAGGGTTCGCGCCGGCAGCCCGTCCCAGCGCCTCAGGTGTTCTCTCCTTTTTGCCTGCCGTTCCGTTTTTATTGTAATCACCTCATTGTTGCTTGGACTATTGTGTGTTGTTTTACTTGTGTTTATTTCCTCGCTGTATTTTGCTCGCCTTTTTCCGGCCGCTGCTGCCCCTGCGGCCCCGCCCACCGACACAGCCCCGATCCCACCACCCTACCTCTGGTCCCGCCCCCCTCCCCTACTTAATGCCGACCTCTGTGCGGTCGCGCCGCTGGCGCGCCAAAGGTGCGCCTAAGGCAAGCCCGTCTGCGCCCGTCCGTGACCCGACTGCGGCCAGCGCCAGGAACCCTGGATCTCTGGGACCCCGCCGATACAACTCCGCCGAACTCCACGCACTCAACCCCGGAAGACACACCGACTGCGAAAGATCCTCGCCTAACACCACCCATGGACAGTTCTCGTGCAGACTCTGCCGCAGATCCTTCACCATCGACAAAACCACCACAACCACCGAAGGCCCGCCTGATGCACGCACCGCCAAAATCCTGACATGCATTCTCCTCAACGTGCGCTCCCTGCACCGACACGCCATGGAGATCTGGGACCTGATCGACACCCTCCCGCCCGACGTCGCCTTCTTCACGGAAACCTGGACCAACACCACCTCCGGCCCCGACATCACCACTGCCATCCCCGACGGCTACAAGATCCAGAGAAAGGACCGCCCCCACCGCCCAGGAGGAGGACTCGCCGTCGCACACAAGACCCACTCCAACTCTCCACATCCAGCACGAGCGACCCCCACTCCAACACAGAACACCTCCACTTCCAGATCCAGCCCAGCCCCAGGACCACGCTACGCGGCACCCTCATCTACAAACTGCCGGGACCTCGCACCCAGTCCGCAACTACCATCGCCGAGCTCGCCGCACCCCACGCCATCACCTCCACGGACTACATTTTACTCGGGGACCTGAACTTCCACCTCGACAACTGCGACGACCCCAACTCCACCACCCTCCTCGACAACCTCGCCAACCTCGGACTGAAGCAGCTGGTCAACACGCCCACTCACAAAGCTGGACACACCCTCGACCCAATCTTCGCGGGAGGGACCAACATCCGCTTCAGCCACACCACCCAGTCCCTCTGGACGGACCACCACTGCGTCCACTTCACCTTCAACACCACCACCGCACCCAAGCCCCCCGCGCCCGCCACGAAGGAACTGGAGCAAAGTCACAGAGGAACTCCTCAACACCACCCTCCTCCAAGACCCCCCCAGCGCCATGACCGACACCAACTCCGCAGCCATGGAATTTCACTGCTGGATCTCCTGCTGCACCGACAAGCTCGCACCCCTCCGCCACCCCGCCAAACAACGCCCTCTGAAGGCCGCCTGGTTCACCACAGAACTACAAGAAGCCAGACGCTCCTGCAGACGCCTAGAGAAAACCTGGCGAAACCAGAAAACCATGGAAGCACGGAACAACCACAGGAGCGCCCTGAAGGAATACCACCAGCGCATAAGAGACACCAAACGGGCCTTCATAAGAGACAAAGTCCAGACCAACGTGACCAACGCCAAGGAACTGTTCAACGTCATACAGCAGTTCGCAAAACCCCCCAGCGAAGCCACGGATGTCACACCTTCCCAGGAACTCTGCGACAAGCTCAGCTCCTACTTCCATCTGAAGATCAAGGTCCTCTATGACAACTTCAGCGAACAGACGCCGGACAAAGCCGCCGATAAGCCAACCATCATGACCTGGAATCCCGCCACCGTAGAACACATCACCGCGACCATGAAGATAACCCACTCAGGAGCCCCAACGGACCCCTGCCCACCGCACATATTCCACAGGGCCGCCGCCGCCATCGCACCCGAACTAGGACGGACCATCAACGCCTCCTTCATGTCCGGCATCTTCCCAGACGGCTGGAAGCGGGCGGAGGTTAAACCCCTCCTCAACAAACCAACGGCCGACCCAACTGACCTGAAAAACTACCGGCCCATCTCTCTCCTCCCCTTCACGGCCAAAGTCACCGAAAGACTCGTAAACACCCAACTGACCGCCTTCATCAAAGAGAACTCCATCCTAAATGCCTCCCAGTCTGGATTCCGCAGCAACCACAGCACCGAGACCGCCCTCGTCGCCGCCACCGACGACATCCGCATGCTACTCGACCAGGGACACACTGCAGCCCTCATCCTTCTAGACCTCTCCGCAGCCTTCGACACCGTTTCACATCGCACGCTCGCAGCCAGACTTCATGATGCGGGGATACAAGGAGCCGCCCTCGACTGGGTCCAATACTTTCCCTCTGGCCGAACCCAGAGGATCAGACTCCCTCCCTTCCTCTCCGAACCCACCGATATCAACTGCGGAGTACCCCAAGGATCATCGCTCAGCCCCACGCTCTTCAACATCTACATGGCCCCCCTCGCCGCCATCGTCAGACAGCATGGGCTCAGCATTGTATCCTACGCCGACGACACCCAGCCATCCTCTCACTCACGAAGAATTCCGAAGACACCAGACTCTGTTTCCAGGAAGGAATGAAGAACGTGGCAGCCTGGATGAAAGACAGCTGTTTGAAGCTCAACTCAGAGAAGACCGAGGTCCTCATCCTCGGACCCTGCACCTCCGCCTGGGACAACACCTGGTGGCCCTCCGCCCTCGGGAATCCACCCACCCCTACAGACCACGCACAAAACCTTGGCATCATCCTCGACTCCTCCCTCTCCATGAACCGCCAGATCAACGCCGTCGCCTCCACCAGTTTCAACTGCCTGCGCATCCTCCGCAAGACCTTCAAATGGATCCCCCCCGACTGCAGAAGGACCGTCACCGACGCGCTCATAACCAGCAGACTGGACTACGGCAACGCCCTATACGCCGGAATCAACAGAACCCTTCTACACAAACTCCAAACCATCCAGAACGCCACAGCCAGACTCATCCTCGGGACACCGCGTCACGAACACATGACCCAACACCTACAAGACCTCCACTGGCTCCCCATCGAGAAGAGGGTCACCTTCAAACTCCTCACCCACGCCTACAAATCCCTCAACAACATCGGACCCAAATACCTCAACGAGAGAGTATCCTTCCACGTACCCAAGAGGAACCTCCGCTCCACCGACCTCGCCCTGGCAGAGGTCCCCCGCATCCGCAGAAACAGAACAGGCGGGAGAGCCTTCTCCTACATCGCAGCCAAGACCTGGAACGAGCTCCCTGTGAACATCAGACGCTCCCCGACCCTGCACACGTTCAGGAAGGACCTCAAGACCTGGCTTTTCGACTGATCCGGAGCTGCCCCCCCCAGCGCCTTGAGACCCTCACGGGTGAGTAGCGTGCTCTATAAACCCCTGATTGATTGATTGATTGATTGATTGAAATTAGCATACGGTCAATAATAGAAGCAGCATTTCTGCCAATAAATGTTGGTATAAGACCGCCATTGGTATCCCGGGCATGTTGTAGCAATTCAAGGTCATGTTTAGCCATCAACAAATTAAGAGCTCCTCCATAATCATTGTGTATGAAATGCATACTTTCATCGTCCCCACCATGCATGTTCCCACAGACCTTAGTCGTCGACAATGGACAAGATTGTATATTAAAATCCCCCACCCATATTATAACAGTATTAGTCTTGATAATGCTTAACAGTTTATCAAGCCCGTTATCTAACTCAAAGACAATATTGTTGCGGGTTGAATCGAACACATTATTGCAAAAATTAACCATGACCACATCCCTTCTGTCTTTACACTGCAACCACAAAATCTGGTGACAACATTAAAAGCTGCTGATAGGTCTAACAAAACAAAGGTAGAAGATTGGCCATTATCCGCAAGCAATGGAAGGCCATCTAATACAGCAATAAAGCTATTTCCGTGCTGAAGGAGGGAAGAAAACCACACTGAGGCTCAACCAAAATATGCTGAGTAGGGGTGCGCAGAAGTTTTAGTTCCGTCTGCAGAATTGGAGGAATTTGGTAATTCTGCGTTACTCTTGTAATGCGGAATTACTAATAAATCCTGCTGCTCTGCCGGCAGAATTGATCTGCAGTGTTTGGTTTTTAAGCAGTGCTGGAAGAGGGAGCTAGCAGTTCCTCTATGTTGAAAAACTACTGGCGATTAAATTTAATCTGCAGTGATTTTTAAACCTAGAGCTCCCTCTTCTGGCCTTGTTTAATGTCTACGCACAGCTACAAATTTGCAGCTACTTGATAGGAGCATGCTCCCAACATAGGCTATACTATAATCATAGTCAGGTTAGAGGGATGACACAGTAAGTTGGGCAACATGTACGAAGCAGTTTTTCTGTCACAAACGCTGTGACGTTTGAAACCAAAAAGCTGTCTTAACAATGTAATAAACCTATTTTACGATCAGTAACTTTTTGCCGACGACTAAATATTGGTTTAGAAATAGATAAGGAATTGCTGTTGGGAATGGGTGTTAAGTAGGCATCCCTCCAGCTAGCAATTCCTATCCATATTTACCAATGATTTTAGGAATTAAATAGCAGTTGTAAGCCATTGAAAAATCACCCACCCCCAAGTTGGGGTAGTAACCCATTCACAAAAGGCACGATGTGGACCCCTTCCCCTTTGTGAATGTTAAAAAAAAGTTTTGGGGGAGTAGGCAGTGGCCCTTGGGACACCCAGAAAATGTAAACTCTACTTTTTAAACACAGTCCAACTCCCTTTAATGAAAACGGGCTGCATTTAAAAAAAAGTTTCTTTTATTTAAAGGCAATCAAAGATATGGTGAACTGCTGGTCCCAGCAGGCCATCACCCCTTTGATGGCCTCCAATCATAGTTAGTCACAATTTGTGACCTGACACATTAATATTCATGAGGTGGCTCGGATTGCAGCTCACTACAATTCAGATTTTTAAGAACCAACCTATTTGTACAAAGGTTGGTTCTTCAAAATCTTTACTGGTCGCAAAAATACCGGTCGCAATTTGTGGCCCGATTTTGTGACCAGATATTCGTACTGGTGGCCCATTGTTGGGTAAATCAAAAAATGCAACATTTTACTCTGAATACGATGTTGTGGACTAATGTGGAGCCACATATTCAGGAATGTAATTATACAGCTTGGAAGTTAGCTGGGGTTGTTCATATGACCTAGGAGAGTCAAATATGTTGGCTAATATTGGTTGCAGCACACTGAGGGAGGGTGGTATGGAATGGAATCGCCCCTGAAATTACAAATGGGACAGTGGCTCTCTGCATTATGTGCAGGTCAACTGTGGCACGGGGGTTCTCAGAGTCGATCCTATAACAAGGTCAGCCTAAGAACCCATGTGCATACAGCAGGCCACCCATGAGTTCCTGCCTACAGCCTTTAGACCTAATAAACCCCAGTGACGCAAGAAAATTCCCCACATCCCCCATAGTGCGGGGGGCCCCCGAGCTCTAGAGGCCCCCTCAGGCACTGGCTTGTCCTTGGCCTGAGAGTTCCGGGCTGGGTCAGGAGCGTGGGGGGGCCCCTGCATGTACATTGCAGGGGTCCCCCTCAAATTTCATTACGCCACTGATAAACCCGCTAAGACACCAGAATAGAGCTGCAGGACAGAACTGGGCAAAGCACACAAAAAACAAGGCTTCACAGATCTGCGTTAAACAACAGAACGGAATGGATCACCAAGGCACCTAATCACAAGGTAAGCGTAGAACAATAGCACAGGTAGAGCTGGAGATTTACACTTGCAGGTTTGTGAATATCATTTTGTAGGATTTTAGTAGTGCTTTTGTGGTGTTTGGACAAAATATTGATTTAAAAATATTGGGGAGACAGAAATATCGGAAATTATATATTGTGACACACAAATATCGTGATGCACAAATATTGACCAAAATATCGATTTTTTAGGTAATATCGTTGACAGTAATATAGATGTTTTCAATATAGTTTTCATTAATAGTGGTTAAAAATATTGTTTCCAATTATTTTAATGTGCTTTAGTTGATATATGAATTTTATGTGTAACTATTGTTTATATATTTTATTAATTGTTTTTAAATTATAGCTTGTACTTTCAGGTGATTTAGAATTTTTTATTAATTTTTAATAGTAATTTATAGTGTTGTAGCGGGTTGTTGGGTTTATAGGAGGATATGGTGGGAAGTTAATTAGCTAATAATTAAATAACAATTATTTAATACATTTCACTTAATTATATGATTGATATTTATTAGGTAATTTATGCAATACTGATTTATTTTTGTTATGTTATATGCTCGCTGTTAGAATAATAAGGGTATAGGATGGGAAGGTAATTAAGTAATAACTAATTACCAATCAATTTTTAATTGTAATTAGTTATTTAATTGAGTTTTAATTATGTAATTTATAGAATACTTATTTATTTTACTTATATTTTAGTTGTGTGCTGCTAGGTTTGTAGGGGATAGGGTGGGAATTTAATTAAACAACATTTAATTAACAATGAATTATTTACTTATTTAATTGATTTTAAATATGTAATTTCTGGAATACTAATTTATTTTACTTTTATTTTAGTTGCAGGACGGTAGGTTTATAGAGGTGTAGGGTAAGAAGTTAATTAAGTAATAATTAAATAATTTATTATTAATGGTTAGTTAATTATTTAATTGATTTTTAATTATGTAAAATATGGAATACTGATTCATTTTACTTATATTTTAGTTGCGGGATGCTAGGTTTGTAGGGGTATAGGGTGGGAAGGTAATTAAGTAACAATGAACTATTAATTATTATTTGCAAATGAATTATTTAATTGTTTTTTAATATGTAAATTGTGGAATATTTATGTAAATTCATTTTATTCTAGTTGTGGGATGCTAGGTTTTTAGGGGCTAGGGTGTGAAGTTAATTAGGTAATAATTCATTAACTATTATTTATTATTTTTAAATTAATTCTTTAATTTAATTTTAAATATGAAAATTGTGGAGAGCTTATTTAATTTCATTTTAGCAGCGGGAGGCTGGGTTTGTAGGGTCCAGAGTGGTAAGTTAATTAAATAATAAATAATTATCTATCAATTGCTAATTATTTAATTTATTGTAAATATGTAAGTTATGGAATACTTATTTTTTTGTTTAATTATATTTTAGGTGTGGGCTGCTAGGTTTGCAGGGGTACAGGGTGGCAAGTTAATTATTTAATAATCGAATAGCAATTATTTTTTAATTGATCATTTTACTTTTTATGGAATAGTAATTTTGTAAATTGATCCATTGTTTTGAGTTTTTTTTAATACATGGGGCCTGATTACGATATTGGGCTATCAACGCGGGCTCGGGACCGACCGACCTCCGGTCCTGACACCGCCATTACAATGCAACCGCACATGGTGCGGTCACATACTCCCATTTCTCTAAGGGAGCTTGTGCTGCCGTAAACCGGCCGTAGCACAAGCTCCGATCGAGAAATGGGTGATTCTGTTAATCCCTGTAACACGTAGCAGGCACTTCAAGATGCCTGCCAAGCGGTGCAGGGATTAATAGGGGGGTATGGTGCCCCCTCAGCCCCCAACCCGGAGGACGTGGAGGAATTGGGGCCCTGCTAGGGGCCCCCAAAGTCGCTTCATGACAGGCTTTCCATGTGGGAAAACCAGACATGGAAAGCCTGTCGGAAACCGACATCGTAATCCCGACGGCGGAAACACCGTCCTCAGGGATTAAGTTGAGGCCTCCGACTGGCCCAAGGCTCCTTGAGCCCGTTGGAATCCAGCCGGAAAGACTGGCCATTTTTAATTCCGACCGCCTACATTGTTATCAGGCGGTGGGAATTGAAACCGGAGAGGCTTTCCGACCGACATCATAATCAGCCCCATAATGTTCATTATTTTTTTTCATTAGGAGTTTAATACTTTTTTTCTACATTCACTATTACTCCTATATGTAATATGCTGGAAGTGAAGTATTTTCCCTACTGTCCTATAAACTAGAGTGGGAAGAGTATATTTAATATTCTTAGGAATTTTATGTTTTAATGTTGTGTTAATGGCAGCGTAGTGGGTATGTCAAAAAGTTATATATCTTGGAACCTGAAAGTGTGAGCTTGAGCAGTTAAGTAAAGTTGCTATGACCGTGTTTATTTTTGTTTTGTCTAAAAGGAACTTTGTTTTGTGAGGCGTTCTTCGGTGATTGGCGGTGAACGGTGATGTAGTTTTTTCATGACTTAGCGGCGAGAAGGTTTGGCCCGGCATTTTAGTTTACCATTGGTTTTGGAGCTGAAAGTGAGCTCTGGTGGAGAGCATTATGGTGAAGTGGTGAAGGCGGACCATGTGCATGATATAAGGTAAGGGAATGTGTGTGTTTTTTGTGTGGAATGAGACAAACAAGGAGAGGAGCGTAGAGTGTTACTGGCTTTGCCTGTGTGACAGTGTGAGCGTTAATGATTGCTTTTATTTGTTGTGTGTAAAGATGCTGTGGTACCTTCAGCCTCATTGTTACTTTGTTTATTATTTGTGAGTTTTGCGGTGTTTAATGAGTGTACCATTAGAGAATTAAAAAAGTAATGGCTGTTGCTAGTGTGGATTTTATTTCTAGATTTGTTATTCTTTTAATGCAACATTCTATATCTAATAATTGTAATGTTGGTGTATGCATGTGACAATTGTGCTATAGGCCCTGCTTATTAAATGTTTGTAAAGGCCTTGTTGACGTATTATGGAAACAATGCAACGTTAGCAATAAAATGTTAGGCGTTTGTGTTTTTATGTTCGAAAGTGTTTTAAATACTTAATTGAGGCAATGCACTTTTATTGTTATATGCATACCAGGTGGTATGTTTATTTTGCTTGATTTATGGGTTTTAGTCAGGCCACTGGAATTGTGTGGTTGTGCCCGCAGCTTTTCCTCTCAAATTATGAATATGTTGCATTTTGCCAAACACATTATAATTTGCTACCTGTTTTTTAAAATTTTAATCCCTAAAAATGTTGTTTGTATGTTAAACGAATGACTGACTGAATGGGGTTATTTAAACTGTAGTAGAATGTGTTCTGTGTAGTGGAAGGCCTTTTGGAAATGTTTTTCTTGTTCTTTTATTTGCTGTATTTGGTTATTAAAGTTAGTGTTATGATGTGACATTTTAGCACGGATAGTGTTACTATGTGTTAAAATTCCCAAATAATTCAGTGATGCTATACTATATTGTGCTGCATTAATCAGCATAATTTGCTGCTTAATTTAGTTTATCTTGCCGCATAATTTGTTTTTGCCCTTGCCGCTTAACTCTAATTGCTCTGATTTTATTTTATTAAATAGAGATGAGTTGGATGTGGTTGTTGTGTTTTGTTAAATGGTAAGATAATGCTTAGTGTATAGTTATGTTGTGGAGGAATAGTTGTTGTTTTGTAGTAATTGATAAATTCTCTAACATGTGTTTGTAATAATTTTATTAAGTAGAGTTTAGGTGAATGCAGTTGATTTGCATGTCGTTTTCTATCAAGAAAGTTAAATAGAGGCAGTTGCCAGAAAAATAAAAAAAGAAAGTCCCTCAGCAGAAAGCAATTCTGGTATTTTACTTACTTCTGCTGGTCGTTTTCTATCAAGACAGTTAAATAGAGGCAGTTGAACAGAAAACAAAGTCCCTAAGCAGAAGCAGACAAGTCCTAGGGCTGATCTCCAGAGCCCACAAAGTACATACACATATAAGTATATAATAAGTATATACTAAAGTATATACAAGAGGTCTTGAATGCTCGACCTAAAAACAATCCTGCCTGGCCCACTACTTCTTGTTACTGTCTGTCTCTCACGTGTTGTCACACCCTTAGCATGATGTGTCATAGTGATCACCCCAACAATGGTATATGTTTTTCTTTTACTGGAACTGCTGTACGCCTTTCATAGAAGAATGTTCTTCTGAGCACAGGTATCTTAAGACCAAGAAACCTGTATCTCTGGTCCTGAAATGTACCAAAACCCCACTCCATAAGCCGAAGACATGCAGAGAGCAAACACAGCTACATAAACACACACACTTCACACAGGGGCTTTGGAACACTTGGAAATTCCATCAGACGTCACAGGCCCACACACACACACACACACACACACGCACACAAAAGAAAGACATCACACAGTAAGAAACCACCCAGCCATCAGGCAGAGACCTCCTCGTACGCTGAAGAAATGAAGCTGCTCTTTGGCACTCTCCTGGCTTCTGCCCTCCTTGTGGGGTTCGGTGAGACGTCCAATTGATTCCGATGTGAATGAATGAATGAATGAATACGTTTATATAGCAGTAAGGTAAGGTCTGCAGGTGCACCCGCGCACTCTGTAATTGAACGAGCAGTAAAATAGATTTAAGAAATGTAATGATGCGCAGCGCCTTTCCCTTTCATAAAACATATCTCTTTTTTTTGTACCTACGTTTTTTAGACAGACTGAACACATTCTATCAGTGTAACCCTTCTTAAGTCAGCTTTCAGAACTTTGGGACACAGAATCGGAGGTGTTGGAAAAAAAAGTGTTTCAGATGAGTTCAGTGAATGAAAATAGAAGAGAGAGTGAGCCCGGGCTAGGTCCCGATTGGCTGCAGACCCCATGCCACTGAAACAAATGGGGGAGCCGGCAACAAAGGGTCTGGTTTTCACCAAAGACTTCAGAGTGACGTCATGTAGAGCAATGATTATGAATGACATCATAGACTCGCAGAACGAAGCTCGGGTTCTCAGTGACGTCACACTAAACCCGAGAAGATCAGCGTCCCCTTTCTTACAGTCAGACATCCAGACTTTTTATCTTGTGTATTGGTTTAATAACACGCCACTTTTTTGTTAGAAACACAGTAAGGACAGTGTTTAAATGAAGGAAGCTGCATTTGTTTTACTTATCATGACTTGCAGACCTTCTGTTTTTAATCGTTCACTATTTTGCGGTGTCATTTTCATAATTATTTTTTTTGCGTTTTGCCGCTTAAATCCTATTTGTACTTGAATATTTTGGCTTTTCTTTGTTTATCAGAACAATGTATTAGCGAACTTTTAAATGTAGGTGCTAGTCGCAAAAAATATGTATTTCGTTAATATGACATAGTGTTTCAGTCATACTGAGAACTTTGCTTGAAGTCATAACCAACGTTTATGCATCCCTGCCAAGTATCACGCATCAGGCGTGAGCCTAACGCATTTCAGTGTGGTGGTCCGCATCACCGCACTGAAATGCGAAGTCACGCATTATAGGGATAGCGCCTGGCCTGCCTCTCGGCTATCTGTTAACGGCAGGACTGCTATTAATGCCTCACGGACTGAAACCGCCTCAACGCTGGTTGAGTGGCAGCGTGCCATCGCGTGCGCGCGGCTCCCAGCAAGTGGCTTATTGGGGTTAGCTGAGCAGCAGTAGCTACATTGTAACAATTCCTGACACCGGCCGCGCAGAAACTAATAGGCGTGGTCGGATGTCCTGCTGCGGTGGCGCGAGCGGGTGGCTGCAATTTTATTGGAGGGAGGGCAGGGCTGCACGCAGTAATGCTTTGAAACATGGAGTAATATTTTTAAAATTAATGTGAAGCTGAGCCCCGCCGCAATGCGACTAACGGACTCGGACGGCCCCAACCCCCAGCACAGACCGCGGCTACCGGGCACTTTGGAGCCCAGCACACCACTGTGCTCCAGCTACCGCTGAGAGGTCAGAGTGTCTGACTGAGAAGAGTGCGTAGGCCGGTGCTAGACGAAAGGCCGCGGCGCGCTCGCAGCAGGAGTTGTTTCATCCACGAGTCGGCCGATAACGGAATAATTGCTGCAAAGAGCCGGTGAGCACACCAGTCCAGTGTGCAGCTGAGCCTCGGGCGTAGCGGCGGCCGTCCAACAGGCCCGTACCAAATTGCCCTCGCTGCAAAGAAGTAAGTCATATGTTTTGAAATACTTCCTAATAAAAATGTGCTGTTTTTATTTTTTGCGCGCCGCGCGATCATGAACATGATTCCTATTCTGAGCTGACACACTGTCTGCTCACTGTTTTAACTTATGTTTAACTTGAGTCAGGGTGAGCCACTGTGGTGCCCGCTGGTCGAGTCCAGCTACTTAACTTTCATCACCGAGCCAAAGCGTCATTAAGTCTGCTGGCTGGTGTGATCTGGTGCTGCTTGTTAATTATTAGGCTTGAGCCTGCTAAACTATTGTCTTTTTGAAATAATACAGCCTGGCTGTGACCTAAATGTGGGCCCGAGCCTCACTCTCCTGAGGCTGCTCGATGCCTGGTGCTGCCTGCCTGAAAGGGAGAAGGGCACATGGCGAGACTGTTGACTATAATAATATTAGACAGCTGACAACAGATCCATGTTGGGGCCTCTTACATCCTGGGAGTCTCGCAAGGTCCCACGTGGGACAGGAAGCGGCCTGGAGTCCAGCGTGATGCACTGCATTATCAGGTTACAAGGGCTTCCATTTCTGGTGCTTTGAATCAGTTTTGAGATGTTATGACTGATTCTCATTGCTCAAATGAGTGCATTTCTGATATTTATATTTTCCCCTTGTCTTCATTACTTTATTTTGCTCGCGAGAAAGTGTCACTCATAGTTGTTGAATGTCACTCATAATTTCACCGAAATTATTATAATGTCACACATATCAATCTGAAACCTTGGCAGCTATGTTTATGGGACTCAACCAAACACAACATATGGAAAAACCGACAGGTAAGTATCGCCCTAACACATTGACAGGTCTTGATCACCTGTTTTATAGGCTCAGAACACTTACTGCTGTACTGCGTTTGTTCTGAACTTCTGTTCTCGTGACTTTTGGGGCCTTGAGGCGCCACCTTCATGTTGGCCCAAGCTCCAGCAATCAGTCCCCATCGCCCTGTGTGAGGGGGCTTCATAGAGCATCCTGAAGGGGCCTTTTGTTATTGTTTGGGTCATTGAGAGGCCTGGAGGGTCTGTTCCTGTGAGAATGAAACACTTCCGCCGACTCTACTGTATCACAAGTGAATCTTTATACCCGCCTGCGCCTGAACTACATTTCCCAGGATTCCTGGGAAGTCTTGACAGCCACCCCAGAGACGGCTGCCAAGTTTTCAGGTTTGCTGATGTGTGACTTTTCCATGGTTTGAATACACTAATAAGTGACATTTAGCTGCCAAGCGTGTGACATTTATAGTGGCACTTTCTCGACAGTAAAACCATTCAATGAAGTGCACAGAAAGAGATAAATAATGGAAACGACAGCATTTTGAACAATGAGAAGCTCTAACATATCTTGAAACTAATGCAAATCTCCTGAAATGAGAGGTCACTACCTACAGCTTCTTTCTAAGATGACCAGACTGTAAAACAATTGTGGCACAGTCATTCACTGCACTGAAGACACTGTATGAGGAAGTTCACAGGGGGCCTTTGGAGCTCTTGCTTAACCTGACAAGACATCAATCATGGATCGACCTTAGGCATCAGGCGCTGAGTAACGAGATTAAGAAAAGCATGCCTCTGGTTGTCAGTACAATATAGCAAAAAATTGAAGGATGGCTGTTGGACTTGGCCCTTTTGGCAGGTTCACCCCTAAACTTTTTGCCTGTCTCCTAGCCTTTTCCCTGTGTAGTGTTGGTGATTTAGGCCTCTGGGCCCTTTCGCACTGTGGTCCGGTGGAAAGTGTGTGCGTTCTCTGTGTACTTGTGGTAAGATTGGCCTGCCCTCCCATAGGAATGCATGGGGGATAAGGGTGTCCATGGTAATTCCTGGTATAAGAGGAGCAGTGTGGTCAAGTCTGGTATGTATGAATTTGTGTGAATAAATGCTGCGCAGTGGTGTGCGCAGATTTATTATGACTGGTGTAGAAATGCCACTTTTAGAAGTTGGCATTTATGTGTGCTCTGTGTCTGCCTGCCTGATGTGAATTGCATGTTTGGCTTGTGAGTGACAGGGGCTGGGAGGTGTGTGTGGCTCCAGGAGGGGCAGGGTGAGTCAGCGCAGGGCTGAATGGAGAGATCTGCATCTAGATGGGAGGGAGGAGTTGCACCTGGGACCTGAATAGGGTTGTGCCTTCCCTCCCCAATGCTGGCTCCGCCCCCTGTGGTGTGTCTGATCCCTGAGCCCCCACCTAACAAAGGAGAGAGGAGCTGAGCAAAACAAAGTGCTCCAAAGCTCCCCCAAACCAGTTCTAACTGGTATCCCCAGCCCTGTGCTGTGTCACAAAGGAAAAGGGCCTATAAATGAAGGGGCTGTGACCCCATGAAGGGTCTGCTGTTCCTGACTTAGGGGGGCCTGCTGCTGCTGCCGTGCTCCAGGAGGAACCGCCACGAGGGACTGCCTCCTTGCTTGAGGGCCCTGTGTGCTGGCCTGCCTGGGCCCAGCCTTTGCCCCCTGGACTTTTGACTTTTACCCCTGGGAGTGCTTTCCCGGTATTAGGGAGAGTGCTGGAGACTTTGCCCCAGCGCTAAAAGAGCGCTTTATTTTTCATTTTGGAGAGCGCTCTATTTTCTTGCTCCCAGAAGAAACGGAGCGGGTGGGAGCTTTGCAGTGCGGAGCTGCAATCATTTTTGAGGGAATCCCGCTGTGGGGATCCCTCCGCTTTTGCTGATTTTATAGCGGGTGCCCACCCCGCATTGCGGCATTTGAATCTATTTGGTAGGCGGGAGCCCACCCCGCAGTTGTGCCCTTTAGCGGGAGCCCACCCCGCGTTATTGCCGCATCTTGAATTATATTCCTAGCGGGTGCCCACGCCGCTTCAAAGGAGATCACCGCCGCCAGCCCGATTCCAGTTAAAAGAAGTTGAATGCACACGGTGCAGTGATGAGTGAAGTTCAGTGCAGAGATTGCGTGACTCACCTAACTAGACTGCATAGGGAGTGTCAGCCAGGATGAGCACTTGCCTAGAGTGTCTTCCACGTTCTTTGGGTGGAATGGACAGGGGTCCCCAGGCTGCTGCAGCAGGAAGGGCTGGTTCATGCAGGCTGAAGAGCTGCAGATGGTCCAGTCCTGAGCTATCAGGGAGCTGAGCTGAGCCCTGAGCTGTCAGAGAGCCCATTTGTGTCTGCTAGCCGGACCGGAGAGGATATATCTTCCGTGCCAGGGCAAGACTGGGACAGATAATAAACCCTGGCACCAAAATAAAAGTGGCCCCCAATTTAGCAAATCATGCAATTAACATGTGTCCCACATTTGCAAGTTAGGGCAGTTTGGAGTTTGTCAAGACACGATGTATAGTGTTTTGCAATGCATGGGAGATGGCGTGCAATTAAGCTTGCTGCCTGAAATGTTTGTTGTAATATCAGGGAAATCAGCAGCAAAGTCTGGTGCACCAGGCCCTCAAAAAACCCAAATAAAATAAGCCCACTGCTCACTGACATGTCGCCTGATCTACCCTTCTGTGCCTGCGCTGGCGGCTGGCGTGTCAAGAAAAAAGAAAGCTGCCTCCCGACACCTCGGCTGTATAGCTGCTTGGCAAGGTTTAAGCGCCTGGCAAGGTTTCTTAATTATATTGGGGAAATCAACAGTAAAACCCAACACAGCACACCAAAACTAAGAGGCTCTCAAATAGCTGAAAAAAATCAGCCCACTCACTGACCTGTGACAGTGACATCATCTCAGCAGTCGAAGTGCATTAAAAAGTAAGGGAAGCCTCAATCACATCTGAAGCTGCCCCTTTTTGGGGAAGGGAGAGATAGGAAACCTTGACGGTGTCTTGGAAGACCTGGATTAGGATTTCCGGTAAGTAACTGGGGCATTAAGCCGTTGTTCCACAGTGCTGCCTGTGCCTTCAAAATACCCAGTTGGGCATTTGTCGCCTATGCTGCTTTGTTCATAACACTGTACCCCATCACAATGAGAAACATCTCCACCACTGGGCTCAGCCTGTACTCTATTTTCATTCTATGCACTCTGTTGATTTTACAGTAAGAGATGCTGTAAGGTTTAGATATTTTGACATCTTAACCCCTCCAGACCATGGCTGGTGTTGATTTGCTCTAGTATTCCCAAAATCCCCCAAAACACATCTTCATCAGCCATAAATGGCTGTCTACTGTGTATCAGCAGTCAATCACCAAGCAGGAGTTTGCTTCTGAAAAACAAAATCTAATGACCCCCGCACCCTGGGAGCTACTGTCTCCCAGGGAGCGGGACCATTATTGTTTAATCTGTCCCTCACCACCAGTTTTTAGGTCGAGCCTGAGTCAGCACTTTGCGAGGCTTGTTGTGATGGAGTATGGAAGAGAAGCCCCGCCCACTCTCCACCCATATTTTTCATTGGCTTGTGTCATTGTCCTTCGTAAACGCTGGCTTGCGAGTTGGTGTTAGGGTTGTTAGTCCCTCCTTGGTACCGCCTTGTCTGCATTTGTAAACACCCATGGCGACTGGCCCCTTTACTTCGGATGCGACACGGCATGTCTTATTAAGTTTGTAAGCACTCTTTTCTTTAATGTGTTTCTCCTACTGCGGGCACGACGTGCCTTCCTCGCCATGCCCGCTTTCACTTTCAAGCAGCCACGAAAAATGGCAGCCGCTTCTTTGAAGTGAAATAGGTCTCGAATTTACAAGAGTTTGAGCAATTGCCATTGTAAATGACAATAGCTTAAACTCTCGTAAATGCAAGATCTATTGTATTGCAAATGCTTGTTTAATAAATAAATGGGCGTAATAGTTTTTATTTGAACATACATAAATAAATAAAATCCGCTCTATGAGATACAATAGGAGTGTGTTGGGTTAAACTAGCAACTAGTGATACTTTTTCTCGCAGGGCACTTTTCTAGGGTTGTTACCACCTGTCTCGACATTCGATGGACAGTTCCTACTTTTTTGGTAGAAAGTTATAATTCTTGTCAATTATGTTTGATTTAAAAAAAAAGAGTGCGCTGCATGTACCTTAAGCTCCAGCAGAAATTTCCATTACGGGGGCGTGGTTTCGGCGCCGCACAAGATGGCTGCCTGAGCTGGGAGCTCCGCCGCGCCGGAACGAATAATGAGCCGCGGGTGCGTTATTTCGCATCCCTCATGAGCGGACTCCAACGTTTTGTGAACCGGAAGATGCGGTGAGCCTGGTGAGGGGTTTCTGAATACGGAGCGCATCGCGCTTCTCGTCATTTTCGCCATCATTACGATCCCCTCAGCGAGCCCGCCTTCTGGATTGCTGTGATATCACCCTCTAGCGGTGCACACCCTCGCTATACAGCCTTTCATGGAAATGACGGCGGAACACCTCCAGAACATGGTGAGCCGTTTTTCGTTTTGATGCGTGGCATTTTTCATCAACTTTTTCGCCGAAATTCAGGGTGCCTCAGAACGGCCGCCATTTTGTTTCCATTTTTGCTCCCTGAGGCCTTCTACTTTCTCCTCATAGCAGATACTGAGCATGCATTCCTCAACTGGCGGCTGAGCTTCATTGTTCCTTTTGATACTGAAGATGTTTCTCAGGTCTTACCTTTTCACAATATTAACAATATGCTAACAATTTTTCTTATGCTGACATATTTCCTATGGTGATTTCCTCATGCAACCTACGTGTCAACTCTAATATCTAAGCCACTCCTCTCCTTATCTCATACCTTTGGACTATTTTTACGGAGGTTTTGCTTCTTGATATCAGTCATTCGTCCGCTTAAAACTGCATAATTCTCTTTGTGGCCTCGAGGATATTTTTCTCATCTCATCATCTTTTGAAGGAACATTACTCCCACAGCTACCACTCAACATTGTTTTACTGGATTAATATTTGTGTATGGGTAGAATACGCAAACCTCAATTTATCTTTGTCTCTAAAACTTCTTCCATTGCGACATCTACGCCTCCTGTGTCATCTAGTTCTTCTTCACTCGCTACAGACATGGCTGGAGTGACTTCTGCTCGTAATCAGTCATCACAATCAATCCCACATAAATCTTCTCCGCCTACGACTACACCTAAAAGATTGAAGCAAGACTCTCCACCCCCAGAAAAGACATCATCTCCTCCCATCTCCTTGGAGTTGTTATTAGAGGAAATACGTGCCTTACGTCCGTTTGTGGAGGAGACGAATAATAAAATGCAATTTTTGGAAGAAAAATGGTCTTCAATGGAGGGTAGGGTCTCTACAATGGAGCAACAACTTTCGACTGTTCAAGCTGATTCTCAAAGACTTTCCTCCCTGGAGAAAGAGGTTCGCAAACTCCAGCAGCATACAGAAGATTTGGAAAATCGCAATAGGAGGAACAACTTACGAATTTATGGTCTTCCTGAAGCTTTGGAAGGTGATGATCCTGTCGCTTTTTTCACTTCCTTCTTGCCAAGATTACTGGACATGCCTACTTCCTCCACTCTTAGTATTCAAAGAGCCCACAGACTTGGTCCTCGTCCTTCATTGTCTTCAACTTCGGTTAGGCCCCGAGGAGTCATTATCCTCTTCCTGAAATTTACTGATTTGCTATCAGTCCTTTCTGCAGCCAGAGCAAAGCGGCAACTTTCTTGGCTTGGCCAGAGAGTTTTTCTGTCTCAAGATGTCTCCAATGCTACAGCAAGCAGACGCAAAGAATTCCTTAGTCTTCGACCTCCACTCCGCTCATTGGGAGCCCGCTATGGCCTCTTCCATCCTTGCATTTTTAAGGTGACTTTCCAAAATCATACCCAGTCTTTTGAAGATCCTGCGGAACTCAGGAAGTTCATACACTCTCACTCTTCAACTGGCATGGATATTGCTGGTCCTTCTAATGGTTGACATGTTATATTCATTTATGTATTTTGCCTAGAGTTTCCATGCTATTAATGTACGATTTGAATATGTTTAAGAAAAGTTTCTATGCTTTCTCTCAGCCGCGATATAGTTCTCGTTAACATCTTTTACGGTTAATTCCTCTTTATTCCCCTTTTTCTGTCTTCGATTATATGCTGTCCCTGTAATCCGTATCTGTTTGTGTCCTCCTATTTTGTCAAAGATATATCTTCTAATGTTTCCTATTTTTCTTCTTTATTCGGTCCGCCTGCGTACTTTTGTTTGTTCTGGTGTGGTCCGGAGTTCCTGGTTTGGATGGTTCGTCTTCCACGCGTCACCACTCCCCCAGTCTTATTTTGTTCTTGTCCCCCTCAGGTACGTTTCCTCAGTCGTCCTTTTGGATATGTACTGTCTCTTCTTGTATTCTTCCTTCTCCTCGTCCTTTTTCCCCTTCCTTTCTTACCTCTTTTTTCTTCTTGCCCATTGGTACCTCTTTTTATGTTTCTATCATTGCATATTTTGCTTGTTTAAATCTTTAATGTTTCTACATTCAGAGTTATCTCCTGGAACGTAAAAGGTTTTATCAACCCTATTAAAAGACAGAGAATCCTTTCCCACCTTGCCTCTTATAACCCTGATCTGTTTTTTTACAAGAGACCCATCTTACAGAAATTGAGGCATTAAAATTAAAAAGGAGCTGGGTGGGTACGGTTTTATTCTCCCCATCTGTTAATAAAAAAAATGGTGTCATAATTTTGTCTCATAAGAAATTGAACTGTAAAGTCCTATCACAAGAAATTGACACAGATGGTAGATGGATACTAGCTAAATTGTTAATTAATACTGTTCCTTTAACTGTTTTTAATGTTTATGGGCCTACACAATCTGACTGTTCTTTTTGGCCTCTGATTACGCAAAAGTGTATCCAATTTCAAGATGATTTTTTTATACTGGGAGGCGATTGCAATCAAGTTGTAGATCCATTTCTCGACCGCAAATCCAAGGTTCGCTTTATCCCACACAAAACCCATAGACACTTTCTTGATACTATCTCTCAGACACATCTCATTGACTCTTGGAGACTTTCTCACCCTGATACTTTGGACTTCTCCTTTTCTCTCCTCCTCATGCTTCTCTCTCTCGCCTAGATTATATCTTTCTTTCTCAATCCTTATCTCAAAATTTACTGTCTTCCTCTATTGAACCTATAGTCATTTCGGATCATGCCCCTATTGTAACAGATCTTGATTTACTCCCTCCGCATCCCAGGTCCTCTCGATGGCGTTTTAATAACTCTCTTCTTTTAGACCCTCTCTTCTCTTCCTCCTTTCGTTCCTTTGCTAACGAATTCTTTGATCTTAACTGTGATCCCAATCTCTCCCCCATATCATTTGGGACTCTTTTAAGGCCACTGCAAGAGGTTTTATCATAGACTTCGTCTCAAAAAAGAAGAAGCGTTTTTGCAACAACGAAAAGCTACTTTAGCACATATTAAGCTTCTAGAACATGAATTTTACACTTCTTCGAAAGATTCCATCTCACCAGATTTGATACAGGCCAAACTCGCTTTTAACAAATCCACCACTGACAATGCGTCCTCTGTACTTCTTCGTAGTAGTGCCCGTTTCTATGGAGGCCGTAATAAAACAGGGAAACTTTTAGCAAATTACCTCAAAACGCGCAAAGAACGTACCCTCATAGACTCTATTTATTCCTCTAATAATTCCCTTTTGCATAAAGATCAAGAAATACTTAATGAATTTAAACTTTTTTATCAAAATCTTTATATTCCAGAGTCCCCTCCCTCCTCCTCTCTTATTAAGGCCTACCTTGATAAAATTCCTGCCCCTTCTAACCCCCATCTTAATCTTTTTGATCTTGAAACTGACCTATCCCTTAATGAACTTTCTACTGCTTTAAATGCTCTCACTAAAGGGAAAACTCCTGGCCCAGATGGATTTACTGTTGAATTTTATTTACATTTTTCCGAGTTATTACTTCCAAAACTCTTAACACTTTTTCATTCTTTTTATCTAACTGGTAAGACAGAAGGTTCCTTTCAGGAAGCTACAATCTGCCTCATTCCTAAAGAAGGTTGAGATCCAAAATTTTGTAAGAATTATCGTCCGATCTCCCTGGTTAATGTTGACTACAAGTTATTTGCCAAATCGCTCGCTTTACGTTTAGATCCCCTCATGCCTCACCTTATAGGTAAGGAGCAGTGCGGTTTTGTCAAGGGAGACTTACCTCGGATAATTCCCGTCTCTTCCTCAATGTTTTAAATAAAGTTCCCTCCCTCTCCACCTCCCTGGCGGCTATCTCTGTTGACGCAGAGAAGGCCTTTGATAGAGTAGATTGGTCCTTTTTATTTGCCTCATTGCAATGGCACGGTTTTGGTCCTAAACTGATTTCACTTATCTCTTTACTTTACTCTGCTCCCAAAGCTTCGGTATTAGTCAATGGTCGAATCTCATCTTATTTTCCTCTCCAACGTGGTGTTCGTCAAGGTTGCCCTTTATCCCCTCTTCTTTTTGTCCTTGCTCTTGAACCCTTTTTATCTTCTATTCGTAATAATGATTCTATCTCCGGTTTTTCTTATGGTGACCATCAATTGAAACTTTCTGCTTATGCAGACGATATTCTTTTATTCATTTCTGCTCCAGAGACCTCTATTCCCCCTTTATTACTTGAATTTGATTCTTTTTCCCAGGTCTCTGGCTATAAAATTAATTCAGATAAGACCGAGATTCTCCCACTTACAAAATTCTGTCTTCCCCATTCCTTTTCTTCCACGGGATTTGCCTGGAATAGTTCAAAAATTTAATATCTAGGCATATGGTTTTCTAATTCCATTATTTCTTCAATTAAATTAAACATGTCTGCAGTTTTATCCCGAGTTGAGAACTTACTCTCTTCCTGGAACCCTCTCTTTCTCTCTTGGTGGGGTCGATTAGATTCTATTAAAATGATGATTGCTCCAATTTTAACTTATACTCTCTCCATGCTCCCCATTCATATCCCCGCTCTTTATTTTAAACGGATCGATTCATGCCTCTCTAAATTTCTCTGGAAAAATAAAAAGCCAGAATCGCTTTGTCTTCTCTTCGTAAGATCAGATCCAATGGTGGGGTGAATTTTCCGGATTTTCGTCTCTATCACAAATCCTTTTCCCTTCGTCAGGCTTCGAGATGGCTCACATCTGATTCTTCCCCCTTCACCCCACTTTGGCTCTCTATTGAACACATTTTACTATTACCCTTTTCTTTCAAGGAAATTATAACTTTTTCTGCCAAAAACTCCCTTACCTCCCTTCCCTTATTTAAACACACCTGTTCCCTTTTGAAACCCCTGGTCCAACCCACTCCTATCTCTCGCGAATCCTTCTTAGAATCCTCTATTTGGTACAACTCTCTTATTATCTTTAACAACAGACCCGTTTGTTGGAAAAAGTGGAGACTCAAAGGAATTATCTGGGTTAAGCATCTTTTCAATGGACTTTCACCATGTTCTTTCCCTCAATTTCAGGCTTTATTCCATTGTCCCCGTTCCTTTTTACAGAAGTTTACCACTCTTATGGCGATCATTCTTGACGTTTACTACTCCCTTCCCTCTTTAACCTCAACTAGCGTCCAAAATCCTCTTCTTAAAATACTCCTCTCTCTACCCAAAGCCTCCCTTGTATACAAATTTTTCTTAGCCCCCAATCCATACAGAACAAAATCTAAGTTGGAACTTTCTTGGGAATCTGATCTGGGTTGTGAATGGAATGTCGCCTTCTGGGATAAACTTTGGACCAGATCTCTCAAAATCTCTCGTTCTGCCTCTCTTACCCAATCTATGTTCTTTCTTTATCACAGACTTTATCTTACCCCTGCCTATATAGCCCGTTTCTCCTCTTCTACTGATTCTAACTGTTGGACTTGTGGTTCCTCTAATGCTAATCTCATTCATCTTCTCTTTCTCTGTCCTTCGGTTTGTGACTTTTGGGGGAAGGTTTGGTCATATATCTCCCGACTATTTAAGATCTTCATTCCTCACTCTATACCCCTCCTCTTTGTTGGCAGTCTCTCTGATTCCCTAGATCTCCCCTCATATAGTCACGGTCTTTTTGATCTCATGCTTGCTCTAGCCTTCCAACATATCTTTTTAATTGGAAAACCCTCACAAAATTATCCATACAACACTGGTGGAATAGCCTTTGTTCCTTTCATAGACTTGATGTTGCCTTCGCCTCCTCATGTAAACCAATGGTCAATAGAGAATCTTCTGGTTACCCCTTACCACCTACTTAGATCAGATTGTTTTAAAAAGAACTCGCCTTTAGCCTCTGAAAACTTTAAACCTCCTTGAATGATATTATCTCTGTTCTCTACTTCTTATCCTCCTTGACTTGATAAATGATTCTAATTAATTAATAACTCATTATTTCTATTCTATATATAATATGCATTGTGATATATGATTTCCTTTTATTCCAGAGTGTTAGCAGTTCCTTCTTCCCCCCTTCTCCTCCTCCTCCCTTCCTTCCTCCCTTTCCCTACCTTATATAAAAATTCCCAAAATGGCTTCTATTCTTCACTTTAATGTACTAGCCAAAGCTTTTGTAATATTTCTCCTTTTATATGCTATCTTTGTAATGCTGGTATGTTATATTTTTTCTTCTGTTTTTTATTGGAAGTTAAATAAAGCTTTTCAAACTTAAAAAAAAGAAATTTCCATTACATCAACAAAATATTTTTGTGTGTACTGTCTTTGGCAGCTCACTTATATTTCTCGCGTGCCCCAAATGCCCCCATATTTAGTCTGTAAGCACTATTTACTTTATTGAGTTTCTCTTACTGCAGGCCGGACTCGCACTGCTTCAGCTGAAACCGCTTGTGTTTTTTTAAGCAGCACGGCCGCCCCGTAATACGGGCGCCTGCTTTCATCACTTTAACCCGGCATTATCTTTTGTCTGTTTCAACACCCCCCAAGTAAAATGGATTTAGAAATGATTAGCGAATTAAGTCATGTGAATTCCAGGTAGAACATAATTCTGTGCTAATGGGCTGAAGCTGACAACAGCACATCTGTGTTACATGTCATCTGTACCAAAGCCACCTGACGGGTTGTTTTCAAAAGCCTGTTTTATTAAAAACAACACCACCACTACCACCACCAATACCACCACCACCACACCAATACCACCAATACCACCACCACCACCACCACCACCACCACTACCACCACCACCAATACCACCACCTCCACCACCACCAATACCATCAATACCAATACCACCACCAATACCACCACCACCACCAATGCCACCACCAATACCACCACCACCAACATGAGCAAAACCACCACCACCACCAATACCACCACCACCAATAACACCAATACCTCCACCACCAATACCACCACCACCACCAATACCACCACCACCAATACCATTTACCACCACCACCAATACCAATTCCACCACCAATACCACCACCACCACCAATACCAACACCACCAATACCAACACCACTAATACCAACACCACCAATACCACTCCACCACCAATACCACCACCACCAATACCACTACCACCAATACCACCACCACCAATACCACCACCACCACCAACACCAGCAATACCACCACCACCAATACGACCACCAATACAACAAATACCACCACCAATACCAATTCCACCACCAATACCAATTCCACCACCAATACCACCACCACCACCAATACCACCATGACCAATACCACCACCACCAATACCACTATCAATACCACCACCACCAATACCACCAATGCCACCAATACCACCACCACCAATACCACCACCACCACCAATACCACCACCACTACCACCACCACCAATAGCACCACCACCAATAGCACCAATACCACCACTACCACCACCACCACCACCACCAATACCACCACTACCACCACCACCAATACCATCACCACCAATACCAATACCAACACCACCAATACCGGGAAACAAACATTACATCATATGCGTTTCAGCGCATGCGATTACAACGCGGTCGTTACAACGACCGCGTTGTTACATCGCAGTGCATTACAACGCAATTCGTTACATCGACTTGCTGTAGGGGGCACGCTAACCTAAGGAATAGTATGATTTACTATTCCAACATCTTCCCTACTGTTGCGCACACTGGAGTTGGCATAGTAAATTATACTATTCCTAAGTCCAGCGTGCCCCCTACAGCAAGTCGATGTAATGGCTTGAGTTGTAATGTGCTGCGATGTAACAACGCGGTCGTTGTAACGACCGCGTTTAAATTGCATGCATTGTAAACGCATGGGATGTAAGGTGCTATATTCCCAATACCACCACCAATACCACCACCAACACCACCACCTATACCATCACCAATACCACCACCACCAATACCACCACCAATACCACCACCAATACCACCACCACCACCAATACCAATACCACCATCACCAATACCACCACCGCCAATACCACACCACCAATACCACCACCAATACCACCACCACCACCACCACCAATGCCACCACCAATACCACCACCACCAACACCAGCAATACCACCACCACCAATAACACCAATACCTCCACCACCAATACCACCACCACCACCACCACCAATACCACCACCACCAATACCATTTACCACCACCACCAATACCAATTCCACCACCAATACCACCACCACCACCAATGCCAACACCACCAATACCAACACCACCAATACCACCACCTATACCATCACCAATACCACCACCACCAATACCACCACCACCACCAATACCACCACCAATACCACCACCAATACCACCACCACCACCAATACCAATACCACCATCACCAATACCACCACCGCCAATACCACACCACCAATACCACCACCAATACCACCACCACCACCAATGCCACCACCAATACCACCACCACCAACACCAGCAATACCACCACCACCACCAATAACACCAATACCTCCACCACCAATACCACCACCACCACCACCACCAATACCACCACCACCAATACCATTTACCACCACCACCAATACCACTCCACCACCAATACCACCACCACCAATACCACTACCACCAATACCACCACCACCAATACCACCACAACCAATACCACCACCACCACCAACACCAGCAATACCACCACCACAAATACCACCACCACCAATACGACCACCAATACAACAAATACCACCACCAATACCACCACCACCACCAATACCAATTCCACCACCAATACCACCACCACCACCAATACCACCATGACCAATACCACCACCACCACCAATACCACTATCAATACCACCACCACCAATACCACCAATGCCACCAATACCACCACCACCAATACCACCACCAATACCACCACCAATACCACCACTACCACCACCACCAATAGCACCACCACCAATAGCACCAATACCACCACTACCAATACCAACACCACCAATACCACCACCAATACCACCACCAATACCGGGAAACAAACATTACATCATATGCGTTTCTGCGCATGCGATTACAACGTGGTCGTTACAACGACCGCGTTGTTACATCGCAGTGCATTACAACGCAATTCGTTACATCGACTTGCTGTAGGGGGCACGCTAACCTAAGGAATAGTATGATTTACTATTCCAACATCTTCCCTACTGTTGCGCACACTGGAGTTGGAATAGTAAATTATACTATTCCTAAGTCCAGCGTGCCCCCTACAGCAAGTCGATGTAATGGCTTGAGTTGTAATGTGCTGTGATGTAACAACGCGGTCATTGTAACGACCGCGTTTAAATTGCATGCATTGTAAACGCATGCGATGTAAGGTGCTATATTCCCAATACCACCACCAATACCACAATCAACACCACCACCAATACCATCACCAATACCACCACCACCAATACCACCACCACCACCAATACCACCACCAATACCACCACCACCAATACCAACACCACCAATACCACCACCATCAATACCAATACCACCACCACCAATACCACCACCACCACCACCAATACCACCACCAATACCATCACCAATACCATCACCAATACCACCACCACCACCAATACCACCACCACCAATACCGCTACCATTACCACCACCAATACCACCACCACCAACACCACCACCAATACACCACCACCACCACCACCAATATCACCACCACCACCAATATCACCACCAATACCGCTACCATTACCACCACCAATACCACCACCACCATTATCACCACCACCACCAATACCACCACCAATACCACCACCACCAGCAATACCACCACCACTAATACCACCACCATCACCAATACCACCACCACCAATACCACCACCACCACCAATACCACCACCAATACCACCAATACCACCAATACCACCACCATTAATACCACCACCAATACCACCAATACCATCACCAGTGCCACCAATACCATCACCAATACCACCACCACCACCACCAATACCATCACCACCAATACCACCAATACCAACACCAATACCACCCATACCATCACCAATACCACCAATACCACCACCACCACCACCACCAATACCACCACCACCAATACCACCACCACCACCAATACCACCAATACCACCACCACCAATGCCACCACCACCAATACCACCACCACCGATACCACATCCACCAATACCACCAATACCATCACCAATACAACCAATACCACTACCACCACCAATACCACCACCACCAATACCACCACCACCATCACCACCACCAATACCAATACCACCACCACCAATACCACCACCACTAATACCAATACCAATACCAACACCACCACCACCAATACCAATATCACCACCAATACCACCACCACCGCCAATACCCCCACCACCACCAATACCACCAGCACCACCAATACCACCACCACCACCAATACCACCAATACCAATACCACCACCAATACCAATATCACCACCACCAATACCAATACCACCACCACCACCAATACCAATACAAATACCACCACCACCAATACCAATACCACCACCACCAATACCACCACCACCAATACCAATACCACCACCACTAATACCAATACCAACACCACCACCACCAATACCAATACCACCACCACCAATACCAATACCAATACCAACACCACCATTACCAATACCAATACCAGTACCACCACCACCACCACCATACCACCTCCACCAATACCACCACCAATACCACCACCACCAATACCAATACCACTGATGGAGCAAGGACTCGTATATGAGACTTGTTCGGAAGCAATCCTCTCGTTTAACTCACTAACGAATTACTAACAACGTGTTTTGTGATTAATAATACGCATTTCCTTCACACGCGGAAGAAAATGAAGCTTGCCTATGCGTTTACTAACTGCAATAACATGAACGAAGGACTAAGATGCATTCTAACACGGGATCTTTACTGCGCATGCGTCTACTGCATCTACGTAGTATGACGTACTAACGCTTGGAGGGAAATTCCTGCGCCTGCGCAAAGAACCATAAAATGGCCGCTTGAAAACTCACATGCATGGCACCTGCTTGCTGAAATTAGAAAATAAGTTTTATACTAACGCAAATGCAGAAAGGGAAATAATAAATGGAATGGGTTAGAGTAGAGGTTGGTGGTATACAGTGAAATCATTTATTTTTGAGAATAACATTTTTCCTTTTGACTTTATTATTAGTGCGTATTTGGGCCTGTCAAATTTGTCTGAGTCGAGCAGACAGACGTTGCGCCACGCATGCGCCCTGGCGAGAAAGTACGAAAGATGACTAAGGACTTGTCACGTGTCCAAGGCCAGCGAAGATGTGCCCTGGGAACATGAGGGTGAAGAGTTCATATGAAGGAACTTTATTCAAGAGATTGCAACAATTGTATTAATAAAGTTTGGAGATGTATGAGAAAGGAAGAGACTTAATAAAGTTTGAGGGAGGAGTTTTGAAACAATGGTTTAAAGAAATAAGTGAAATGTAAGTATGGTGTGATGATCATCCCACCCTCGCCTGTCCAATCAGAGTTAGTATTTTGTAGAATTGAAACATTAATGGGTGGTACATGCTTATGGAAGGGTATAATTGAGGTAGTTTTAGTTAGGTAGAGAGAACTGGGTGTGCTGAGGCGATGCAAAGCTCGGGATGCTGTTGGTGTTGGGGTGGTGCTGAAGCTGTGAGACGCAGATGAAGAAAATCGAATGCAGAACCATCTACTTAATTTGGGTGGGTTAGAAAGAAGATCGCGGAAGAACCATGAGGAGGAAGAGAGTGTCAGAGAGCGGTGCGACGTAGTCGTCGGTATCTAGAGAGGTGAAGTATCCTGTCCTAATTCCTGTCCTGAAGTCTTTGTCTCCTCATCTGTCTTGGGGACCCTAACCAGCCCTTTGGCCAGGGGGTTGGTCTTCACACCATACTTGGTAATTATAAATTCATCGTTTTGATAAATGCTCTTCTCTCTCTATCCTCTTCTTTCTGAGCATAGTTGTTGTGTGGATCTGAATTACTATATCTATTGAATTTTTGATTGAATTGGCACTCTTGCGAATGAGGGTGTTTGTACTGAAACGTTTGAGATGGTTCACAAACAACTAATTTAGATAAAGATTTTAAAACTTCTCGAGTCTGTGATTATTTTATTTCAATTAAGAAAGGTTTAATCAAGTTATGTTAATTATCACCATCAACTAGTTCCACCTAATGGTCCATTGACCAGAGGAAAGAACTAATTGATCAGTGAAAGGTTTAGTTAGAAGAAGAAATAACTAGATCTTGAAGTATGAAAATCATAAAACTAAAAAGTTCCAGCGGTGTACTTGGTGTTTAGTGAAAGTGAATTATATGGGCCCAGGTGAGTATATGGTAGTGGAGAATCTGTTGTTAGTACACCGCTGGATCAGTTTTCTGGTAGCAGAGCTATGGTTATTCGTGACTAGTTTGGTGATAAGTATAGATTATTAATTATTTGGTTTATGTTTAACAAAAAGAGTTAGCGTCTTGTTTTATGTCGTTGGGAAAATTCCCGGGGGAATGAATAGCGGGTGGCGATAGAAACCACACTGCAGTGAGGTTACTCGTCTGTTGGAATAACACTGAGGAGCTAGGAAAAGCTAGCAGTATTAAAGTAGGGACTACTTTCTGTATAAAAGTGAGAGTGAATGATAGCAAAGAGTTCGCTAGTGAAACTTTAGGCGTTATATCACCTAGAAAGGGTAACCCTGAAGGAGTAGCAGGTTCTTCTAAACTAGATTGATAGCAAAAGGAGTTCGCTGGTGAAACTTTGGTCTCAAATTTCCCAAAACGGGTGATACCGGAGGAGTAACAGGTTCTCTGGAGCTTGTATGAAGAGTAAGCGGAAGGTTTTACTCGCAGTGAAAAGAAATAAACTATCCTTTTGATTTAGTGGAACAGACAGAGTAGCGAATGTTTTTACATCGTTATTAACAAAGAAGTTTAAAGAAAATTTCGAGAAATAAAGTTTTGTATTACCTTGTAAAGGGAGGGTCAGTTGCCGCAGTGGTACTGACGTCACAGAGAGCCGCGCTGGGATTGGTAGAAGCAGCGGGTGTGTGACAGGAGGAGCTTTGTAAAGGAGGGGTAAGAAGTCGTCGGAGTTTGACTGACGTCACAGAGAGCCGCGCTGGGATTGGTAGAAACAGCGGGCGTGTGACAGGAGCAGCCTTGTAAAGGAGGGATCAGTAGCAAGGAGCAGAACCGACATCAGGAAAAGGCCGCGCTGGCATTGGTCAGAGTACGAGCGTGAGCCTGATTTGATTGGATACCTAGTTAGAAGCCGCGCTAGGATTGGTGGAGAAAAGGATTGTATGCGGGATTTTGATTTGACTGTAAGTGCAAGACGTACAGGTAGAAGATTTCAAGGGTTTGCGGAATACAATTTCCTACACCGTTCTTCAAGGATATATGGAGAGAAAAGAAAGATGTCAATTTTTAAGAAAATAAAGAATTTCTTTGTAAAGGATAAGCCTGTGTTGACTAGAGAGGGATGCAAAGACAGGAGTACCCTCGGAGGAGGTGATGAAAAAGTATCACCAAGTGATTACGTATTTGAAAGGGAAAATCCCTCCTAAAGAAACAGATTGGGTAAAAATAGATAGAACAACCCAAGAACCAAATGAATCTGTACATGCGTACTATGAACGGATATTGCAGGTGTTTAAGCAGTATAGTGGTTTTGAGAATATCGGTGACAAAGATATGGGACATTTTGTGTATCGGTTTGTATATGGTTTGAAACCAGAAATCAGTCAGATGATACAGCAGCACATGTTGTTTTGGCAAAGCAAAACAGTGGATGAGATTCTAAAGTACGCGAAATATTGCGAAGATGACATTGAGGCCAGGCGTAGGAAGCTAAAAGAGAAAATGATGTGGGCACAAGTTAAATTGGCAGAACAGCAAGAAGAGAAAGCAAATGACCAAAATAATAATCAAGTGAAAGAACAGAGTCAGAGTAATCAAGGAGCGAATGGTAATAAATATAAGGGACAGAGAAGAAGCGAAAAAGAAGTTTCCTTGTCATGCGTGCGGAAAGCTTGGACATTGGAAGAACGAGTGTAAGAGTACTCAGAATAATAAGAATAATAATGGGCCAAATCAAAATTTAATCCCACAGATGCAGAATGAAGTACTTATGAATCAGCAGCAGCAGGTAGTTACTCCACAATATCAGGTGCCACCAGCTCCTATGCCAAATTTTGTGAACCATCAAAGTTTCAGTGCGAACACCGGATTTCAAGGAGAAAGTGGTAAGAATAATAGAACAATTGCACAATATTTTTTACAGAATGATGAAGAACATTCAGATGCCGCACAATGACGGTGCCTGAGGGGGGAGGAAGAGGAGTGCGTGCTTGGCGCATCCTTGCCGGTAGATCAGTCAGGTCCATTTGTTGATGGGAGAGTAGAAGGTAAAGAAAATACTTTCCTATTGGATACTGGTGCTACCAGGTCTACTGTGAGAACAGCAGACATCCCAAACCTACCCCTCTCGGGAGAGTCAATCCAAGTTGTAGGCGTATCTAACCAACAGATTAGAACCCCAATCACAAAGCCAATGGTTCTGCACATTGGAAACTTCAAAGAAATGCATCGGTTTGTAGTATGCGATTCAAGTCCTATAAATCTGTTGGGAAGAGATCTTTTGTGCAAGATGAATTGCACGATCTATTGTACACCGGATGGTGTTGCTTTCCAAACCCCTGATGAAGACGTTGTTTACAAGATGATGCTGGCCAAACAGGGAACAGAAGTAGATGAAATGTTTTCATTAATAACTGAGAATGAATTGCCAGAAGAGTTAAGAACCACAGTTAATCCAGAAGTGTGGGATTTTACAGGAAAAGACATTGGGCTGATGACAAATATAGACCCAGTTAAAGTGACAGTGAAAGAAGGTGCAGTGTATCCAAATACCCGACAGTACAAAATGAGTCCAGAAGTAAAGGCAGGAATTATTCCAGAATGGTTAAACAAGGTATTTTAAAAGAAGTGATGGGTAGTCCCTGTAATTCGCCAATAATGGGACTGAAAAAGCCTAGCGGAAAGTACAGAATAGTGCAAGACCTACGGAAAATAAATAAAATTGTAATTCCCTGTTGTCCAATTGTGCCAAATCCAGCAGTGATCCTTTATCAGATACCTTGGAATGCAGGATGGTTTACAGTAATTGATTTATGTCAAGCTTTCTTTTCAATTCCTTTGCACCCAGACAGCCAGTATCTTTTTACGTTTAAGTTTGAAGATCGCATTTACGCATGGTGTCGAGTTCCTCAAGGGTACACAGAGAGTTCTTCAATTTTTAATCAGATTCTGAAAAAGTGGTTAGAATCATTGATTATGCCTGGAAAATCTGTTTTGGTTCAGTACATAGATGACCTACTGGTGGCATCAAAAACACGAGAAGATTGTGTCACAGACACAATTACATTGCTGAATCATTTGGCTGAAGGAGGACACAAGGTGTCTCCAGAAAAGTTACAGTTCTGTCAACAAGAAGTTAGATATTTAGGGCATAAAATAGAAAGAGGAGTTAGAAAAGTGACACCGGAAAGAATAAAAATAATCAAAGAAATGCAACTGCCACAGACTCAAAGAGAAATGAGAATGTTTCTAGGAGTGGTTGGATACTGTAGGCAATGGATTAATGGTTTTTCGATGTTAGCAAAGCCATTGATACAGATGATCCGGAAACGACCAAAAGATCCAATTGATTGGAATGATGACTGCATAGAAGCATTTGTGAAATTGCAAAATTGTTTGTGTGAGGCTCCTGCTTTGGGCATGCCTGACTATTCAAAGGACTTTGCTCTGTTTTGCTGTGAAAGAGAGAATTGTGCACTTTCAGTCTTAACACAGAGACATGGATTGAGTCGACGTCCAGTGGCATATTTTTCAGCTACACTGGACCCAGTGGCTTCAGCATTGCCTGGCTGCTTAAAAGCAGTAGCTGCTACCTGTATGAGTCTGGAGCAAAGTGAGTCAATAGTGATGGGACATCCGGTAAAGGTTTTCGTTCCACACTCAGTTAAGATTCTTTTGACAAGAACAAGAACACAGCATCTCACCCCTAGTCGTTTGACAAAGTATGAAAGAGTGATTTTGGGAGCTGAGAACGTGACTGTGATAAGGTGTACGATCATGAACCATGATCATGAATTGCCAGACCCCTGCAATGAAGAAGTGAAAGATGAAAGTGATCATGATTGGACGTGACTGAGTTATGCACAAAGCCCCGCCCCGACATAAAAGAGTCACCTTTGAAAGAGGCTGACCATGAGTTATTTGTAGACGGTTCCTGCCTTAGAACACAAGAAGGAGGACTAAGTGCTGCATATGCTGTTTGTAAAATATCTGGGGTAATTGAAGCATCCTGTTTACCTGGGGTCAAGTCTGCACAATTAGCTGAATTGATTGCCTTAACAATGGCACGTAAAAAAGGGAAAAATTGGAGAGTAACCATATTCACGGACAGCCAATATGGGTTCGGGGTTGTGCATGACTTCGGCCAGCTTTGGATGCAAAGGGGATTTCTGACTTCTTCAGGATCTCCTATCAGAAACAGCAAAAATGTGAAAGATTTGTTGGAAGCATTACAATTGCCGAAAGAGATAGCAGTTGTAAAATGCGCTGCACATCGGTCAGGAAATGACTATGTGACTGCTGGCAATAATTATGCTGACCAAGTGGCTTAAGACTGTGCTAAAAATACAGTAGCCATAAACAGAAAAATTGAAACGGGTGAAACCAGATGCCAACTTATGTATTTCTCAGTACCAGAAACATGGGATGAGATTAGACAATTGCAGGAAGAAGTTGAGAAAAAGGAAAAGAAATTTGGATAAAGGCAGCCTGTACAAAGAGACCACATGATGAGGTATGGGTGTATTTAGATGGAAGACCAGTCATGCCAGATTGTTTGCTTTAAAAAATGGCGAGATTGTATCATGGAGCAACACACATAGGGAGAGATTCAATGATCAGGCTATTCAGACAGAGTTGGTACAATCCGAAGTTCAGGGTAATCGCAGAGAGCCTTTGCCAAAGATGCTTAACCTGTCAACAGCAGATCCCAGGTAGAAAGACAGTGGTAAGCTGGGGAAAGATCGAAAAGGCAGAAGGACCCTTCACAAGATTACAGTTAGATTTTATTGAATTGCCCCCATACAATGGACTGAAATACGTACTTGTCAAAGTATGCCTTTTCTCAAGATGGGTGGAAGCCTATCCCACTCGAAGAAATGACAGTCTTACAGTTGCAAAATTGTTGTTGAGGGAGTTAGTTCCGCGATTTGGTTTTCCGGTCACTTTGGAATCAGATAGAGGCCCTCATTTTAATAATGAAATAATTAGATTAATCTGTGCTGCGTTTAACATTGAATAAAAGCTGCACTGTGCTTATCGTCCAGAGGCTTCTGGAGTTGTTGAACAAATGAATGGCACAATCAAGTCAAGATTGGGAAAGGTGTGTGCATCCACAAAGCTGAAATGGCAAGATGCATTACCTCTTGTATTGATGGGTCTCAGAAGCATTCCAGACAGAAAAACAGGAATGAGCCCACATGAGATTCTCATGGGAAGAGCCATGAGACAGGCATTTATTCCTGGAAATAAACTAATGAGTATAACTGATGATCTGGTATTGGACTATTGCAAAGGATTGGCTGAAATGATGCTTTCTATCTCTCACCAGGTTGGAGAAGACGCAGTTGAAAGACAGCCAGACCAAGCGCATGATTTGAATCCTGGAGATTGGGTGCTAGTGAAGAAACATGCAAGGAAGTTGTGTCTAGCACCAAGGTGGGACGGGCCACGGCAAGTCATACTAGTCACTACCACAGCAGTGAAGTGTGCAGGTCTGCCCAATTGGATTCATGCCAGCCATACCAGAAGAGTTCCGAGCCCATCAGATCAACAAGAGTCACCGGTGACCGAGCAGGCTGAAGCGTCAGGAGTTGTAAACTGTGAAATTGAAGAATCTAGAGTGATAGATTCTGAAAGACAACCATATGATGAACAGCCCGAGATAAGTCAGAAAGAATGGATCCCAGTGATTGAAATAATTGATGATGCTATTGAAAACAGAAGAAGAACAGAACTGAAAAGACAGGAAAGTAGTCAGGAAGAGACAGGGGAAGAAGAACACACTCAGGTGAAAATTGAAAGAGACACAAACAAACCTGAGGAGGGAAAAATAGAAGAACACGTTCAGGCGGAAGAAGAAAAGTTTGAATTAAGACCTGAACAGGACCAGATAGAATTAGAAGAACAAGTTCAGGCAGAAGAAGAAAGGTTTGAAGTAAGACCTGAACAGGGTCAGATAGAATTAGAAGAACAAGCTCAGGAAGAAGTAGAACAAAATACGGTAGAACCTGAGCAGGAGGAAGCAAAGGAAGGTACAAGCACAGAA